>CATIWR010086248.1:0-47500 GCA_949677035.1 Omphalea diandra | reverse complement strand
AAAACAAAAATTTTACCATATCAATATTTTAGTTTGTTCTTATTTTGGCATATATATATATATATATATATGATAGATTCGATAAGGTTTGCTCCGTAGTTTTTCTCAAAAAAAACAAATGGTTGGCTCCGTAGTTTTCAACTGGTTCCATGAATACCAAGTATTTTTGCTCAGATAGTTGTGACGGATGAGCTACTAAAAAAAAGTCATTCCTTCTTCTTATGGGCAGTGGGACACATGTCGCTGATAGTGGTGATGCCTTTTCACTTCCTGCCTCTTCGCGTTCATTGGCACATTTTCATTTAAATGTAGGACACGTGTCAATTTTTAATTGGTTGTTTAAGATTTATATATGGGCTTGCTTACTTTCTCTTGTTTACATTTTTCTTCTCTGTGTTCTTTAAGGTTTTCACGATTTTCCATGAGTTTCTTTAATCCAAACATGAAAGTCTCGTCTTCTTCATCTTTGGTTACAACTTCTATTGGATTTCCATTATTTACAATCTTTTTAGAGCTTCTTACACATTTTAATGAAGTATAAATAATTTAAACTCTTAATATAATCTATTTATATATTTTTTTAAACTTATTGCACTCTCTTTAAAGAGTGAAAAATTTCAAGAAGAGTACAAATAGTTGGAGCCCCTCTATCGTGATTATTGATGGAAAATTAAAAAAGATATTATACTAAAAGGAGTGCAAGAAGTTTTCAAGATAATATAAATAGCTGGAACCCCTCTATTGTTATTATTGATGCAAAACTGAAAAAAAGATGTTACACTATGTTTAGGAAAAAAATAAGATTGGAAACATAAAAGAAAGGGAAAAAAAAAAAAAAGAGTAAGAGAGGAACATAAAATGAGGTATTACCTCTTTTCTCTTATATATTTGAAAAGAGGCTAAGGGGAGAAAAATAAAAGAAATTTTTTAAAATTTCAATTATTATTATGCACTTCATTTATGATACAATTAAAAAATAAAAAAGCATGTAATTATATAATAATTTAGAGGGTTAATATATAAATTCAATAATTTTAATTTATAAAATTTTGTTCTTTAGGGTTTTACTCAATAAATGGAGAGAAAGGCCAAATGCCTAGATTTGATTGGTGGGCATTTTATTTTCTTTTCCTTTGATCTTCCAAACAAGAGAATGTTTGATTTATTCCTCAAATTTTCTCCACCTCATTTTTTGTTCCTAGCTTTCTCTTACTTCCAAACAGTGTGTTAGTGTCCTAAATTCATTCCCTATCGATTGAATGCTATTAGGAATAGGTATAACATTCATATATGATGTTCAGTGATACCGAGTTGGGTGATTCAAATACACTTTTTTAGGTTGAGGTTGAATGGCTTGGGTCCTTTTGATTCAATAGGTGAGAGTGAAAGGGGATCCAACTTTTGTGCTAAAAGTTCACTTTGATGCTTAAGTCAACTAACTTGCTTGAGAGATAAGTATATTATAGTAGAATATATGCAATACCTAGTTGTGGCCTTTTATATAATGATTCAAGTGGACTGTATCCATATTGGATGAGAACTCTGCTTCTTTCATGATGAAGACTATCTTTCGTCATGATAATTATCCTTGACTAATGAGGATAAAAAATGGGCTAAAGAGTCACATGAGTCAAGCCAATGTTGGCCTGTAGGTCAAGAGCCTTAGATTGAGTTAAGCTTATGGCAAGTTACATAATTGAAGTTCATGATGTTGAGCCGAACTTTACAACAAAATGGGGCCTAATCCATTTTAATGAGGGTAGTATCATATATCCTTTTCAAGTTCGAGTTTGTTTATATCTTGAGAAGCTTGTGAAAGAAAATAATTGAGCCAACATAGAACATATCTAAAGTTGATCGAGCTAACTAGTGGAGGACTAAACACATCGATCAGGTCATATCCCTGAGAGAGGAAATTTTAAAATTTAAAATTTGAAGCATCCAATCATTTGCCCTACCATGTGTCACATAATCAGCATGCCTCGGGAGATTACTACTAATCAAAATGATTTGAGTCGTTTGATGAAGTGTCAAGTCATTTGGCTCTATTGCTTTACCTATCCCTTCAGGCTTTTAAATAAGGGAAAAAGGGGCATCACAAATCCCATTTGCTTTTCCTTATTAGAGTGCTACCACGAGATTTAAAAATATCCTTTTTCATTTTCACTACAATTGCATTTTGATTCAAAAAAAAAGTAAGATTTGTATATTGATTTCTTCTTCTTTCTTTTCATTTTTATCTTTAAAAAATAGTTAAAATTTGCTAAAAATGGACTATGCAAACATTGCCTTTCCTCCTCATTCTATTGCAAATGAGATTGTATTTTCACCCCTAAATATGGAGGAAGTTATAGATGTAGAAGAAAATCTAGTAAAAGTTGTAGAAAATTAGGACGAAGGGGGAGTTGAGGTGATAAAGGAGAAAGAGGTTGAGTTGGAGGTTAATGATGAAAAAGAGGAAGAACAAAAAGAAATAGCCTCGAGTGAATAAAAGGGTTGGAACAAGGCCAGCTCGAGTATGCAAACTATTGGGGAAGAGATAAACTCGAATGAATAAGGTATGGAAAATGCCAAGCTAATAGAAATGAAGGCTCAATTGAGACTTTTAAAGATCCAAAAGACTAATCGGGTTGTAGAGGTGACTAATAGGATGTCCGAGCAAAGGCCACTTAAAATTCCAAGCATTATGGCATCCCAAATGACTACAAGTTGGAGGTTTTAGGCTTAGACATGTAGGTGTTTTGCAAACTGCGGCGTAGCCGATTCATGTTGTATAAAGAGAACATAAAAGTGGGCATTTGACTACATATACCATTGGCTCTTTAAAATAATAGGCTACAAGGTGGTACCTTCATAGATTAACAACGTAAATGAGTTTAGGATCTTAATAGGATATACTCGTTGACTCAGGAGAAAGGCCTCCCCCTAACCATAGGGGTGATTAATAAACTATATTCCATCTCAGACTGCTTAGGCGAGAACTATTGCCATGTGTCTTTTCAAGCCTGGCATGAAGCTATTCAGCCACTATCTCTCTTCCATCAGAGGATGGAAATACAAGTACTTTATAGTCACTTATTTTGAGGACATGCCTTTTCCTTCAAGATGGATGGCCAAGGATGAGAGGAAAGTGTTATCGTAGTGTCCACAAAGGAGAAGGAGGTACTGAACGGTTCTGAATCGAAATAGAAGATCTATTGAATCTTATTAAGAAATATCATCGGATCGTTGAGCTTACTAGTATCTCCTTTATTTTTAATTTTCCTTATAATATGTTCATTAATAATATTAATACTATTTTTTATATAGATGTATTTCAAGACAATCAAATAGGAGATGGTGAGGTAGAAAGTTGTCTGAGCTACGAAAAGGTCGAGCCAGCCCAAAACTTAGGTAAAGAGTATTACCGAGCAAATGAGAATACAAGAAGAGGCATATGTGCCTGAGTCTTAAGTGTAGGTGGTGCACAAGCTTTGTTTGGCCCTTTTCCTCCTACTAATGATATGGACATGCCAATAGCAACTAAAGTACCACTTATGGAGAAAGCTTGAGTAAGAACTCTAGAGATCGACTCATATGAGAAGCTCTTTATATTCCCTAAAAATTTAAGTCTTTGCCCTGATGCCTGAGGCTTTTTGAAGGTAAAGTATAAGGACGGCTTGCCAAGACATCTAATGGTTAGTAAAACATTGGGATATATACATCTTTCTCAAAGATGAGGAGAGGTTTAAGCACCTCACAAACAAGTAACTAGCAAATCTAGCAAGATGCTTAACCTGAAGGTAAATTCATTAAGCAACTTGAAAGATAAAAATAAGCTAAGTTCAAAAACTAACTTTTTTTGAACTTTATGCAAACAACAATAATAAAGGCAATTTTGAGCCAATACCTAAAGGCGTTAAAAAAAGAAACAACAAGTATTGCCTGATTGAAAGGTTGACTTGATAAACTCATAACGAGTTAGTCGTGCTAATGAATGATAACCAGGGCAACTTGCAATAGATAGGTGAAAGGATGAAACCTCTTAACAAAACCTAAAAGGTGCTAAAGGCTAAACAGGTTAAAAATGTTGAGTTGGCTGGCTATGAGGTAGAGTTGCTAAAGAAAGTTAGTGAGTTAGAAAGGATGCCTAACAAGATAGTTGAGCTAGGCAAGAGGTGATCCTGTGGCAGTAAAAGGAATATGATGCTTAAAGCTCTAGCTACAAAGGAGATGGTCAATATCTGCATTTGTTATAACACCAAGATAAGGTGCAAGCTAACCAAAGGTCATCTTGAGCTAGATTTTGATTATATAGGTGATATCTTCCTAGCTAGCATGATGGAAAAAAAAGTGGAAGAGGCAAGGAAATAGATATTGACTTATTTATAACCCCGAGTTAATACCATCTTTGTAAAAAAAATTTCTTAGCAATGAAACTTCTTTTTTCCTTTAACATTTTATATATTCTTTTTCCTTATTTTTATGCTTGCACCATAATAGGCTTGGGCTGATATAATCATAATTCACTTGAGCATTCTTCCTTAGCACTTTGAAAGATAAACTTTAGATAACTATTAATTAGGATGATCAATAATTGTATCATGCCGAGCTTTCAGACTTAGAATAATTCTAAAATAACAAGATGAATATTAGAAAAAACTGAGCTTATGAAATTAGTAATGTGAAAACATTGAGTTAAACATTCAAACTTGTTGAATCATTAAGCTTGAGTCAAGTGTCGAGCTAGCTATACTTAAAAAACTTTAAGCATAAATGAGTTAGAAAAGTTCATTTTAAGGCATTCCATGGTCATAGGCTTAACAACCTTCCATGACATATGAGGCTTATGAGCTCAGTATATACTTTACAAGACAACTCAAAGAGGAAGGTAAAGACCTTTTCACAATGTATGTGATTGATAAACTTGGTACATGTTGTCAACAGTTGTATACTTAGTTAAATAATGATTCAAAGAAACAAAAAAGAGTGTGAGGACCCTTTTATATTCATTGAATGAGATAATATAAGGGATGAGGTCATGCTCGATCTTTATTACATTGGAGAATAGCTAAATGCTATTAAACAAAGTATTTCTTGAGAACATCCATGTTTGATGTTTAAGGGATTAGCTTGCCAACCATAGCATCTAGCTTGTAATTTGTGAGCCCTACTACTTTAACAAACCTTTTCAATTAGTGTTTAACTTACCAACACTTGCTTCACCTTTAGTGATGCTAACTCTTTTTAAGACTAGGTCTCCTTATGTTGATAGGCAGCAGTTCGTGAGGTGGCATCTTCACATTTCTTAGTAAAGACATTTAGGTTGAGGCAAAGCTTGGCCTTATTTTGTTCAAGGCCATGATGAATCATATGGTAAGAAGAGAGACCTATTTCTACTAGGATAACTACCTCTATCCTATATACCAAGTAGAATGGTACGTAGCTCGTGGTTGTTCTTAGGTTATACGAAAGGCCTATAAGATATGGTTGAGTTGACTTATCCATGCCCCTTTAACATCTTTTATTCTCTTATTAAGCCCTTAGAGTATGATCCAATTGGTTACTTCAGCCATTCCATTCGTCTAAGGGTAATGTGCCAAAGTGAATATGAGGTCAATGACTAAGTTAGTGTAATAAGATTTGAATTACTTACAATCAAACTGCTATCTATTATCAATAATAAATATCCTTGAAATATCAAATTGGTAGATCACATATCTTTTAAAAAATTTTGGTTGAGGTAATAGTGGTAGGAGCTTTAACCTCAGGCCATTTAGAGAAGTGATCTATAGCTAACATTACAAACTTCTTCTGACCAGGCATTTATGAAAAAAGGATGAGACTATTAATCCCTTACTAAGAGAAGGGCTAATGAGCTAATGAATTGCCGGTTTATAGAGGGATCAAGCAAAATCTTTGGTAAGCACAAGCTCCTTTGCATCTTTGAACATAAAGAGCTAAAAGTAATAGGACAAAATTGCCTTTTGAGCTAAGATAGTGTTAACTTCATGGATTACATAGATCCCTTCATAGATTTCCCTCAACATAAAATTCTCATTCTCCATTTAAACACAATTGAGCCAAGGCTAGTATTAAGATTATTGGTTTAGGATACCATCTTTCTTCAAATAGTTAGCAACCTTGCTAATGTTTGCTTGAACTTGCTTTAGATCTATAGGAAGTTGCCTGTACTTCAGATACTTGATGAAAGAGCTTATCTAGTTATTCCTTAGTTATGACTGTCACGTAGGCTTTTTAGAAAATGCTGGGTAGCTCCTTTTTTTCTAAAAAAAACTACGTCAAATAGGGTAGTTAAGTGAGAGGTAGTAAGCTAGGTTAATAAATTTGCATCTTTATTATCAGGTCAAGGGATTTACTTTTAATATTAGCAAGTACATGTTTTGCATGTGATGTATACTTTAGCATGAAGGGGTCTTTGATAGTGTAGTGACCGAATAACTGTTAAACCTTTATGTGTGAATCACCATATATTGATATGTAATCAACTTAGACCTTTTGTGCCAGTTGTAGATCAATTATTAAGACTTCATATTCTATAGTATTATTGGTCGCTTGAAACTTCAATCTTAGAGCGTACTTTATGGTAATCTAGCTTGGGCCTTTTAGAATTGTATTAGCTCCTGCCCTCTCTAATCTGGAGGCACCATTAACATATAACTTTCACCTTGTTAGGGGTAACCTCATGCTTTGGCTTGGAGCTCGTCAGTTTCTATTATAAAGTCAACCAATATTTAAGCCTTTATTACTTGCCTTGGCTCGTATCTAATGCTAAATTCTTAGAGCCTAACTACTCATTTAGCTAGTTCCTTTGAGGTTTTCGCCTTTTGAAGTATTTTGTATAATAGTTGATCTATGCATATTATGATGGTGTGGGCTTGAATGTACTACTTATGCTTTATTGCTAAGTTGACCAACTATATGTTAATTTCTCTAACATTGGTTATCTTAGCTCAACTTCGTATAGTACCTTACTGATGTAATAGATTGATAATTGCTCCCCACCTTCTTCTTTGACTAGCACTAAAGCCACTATCTTTTTTTTTTTTTTATGGCAGTTAGGTATATAAAAGTTGCTTATCTTGTTGAGGGTAGTTGAATAAAGGAGGCAAGCTGAGGAACATCTTTAATTCTTTAAAAGCCTTTTAGAATTCATCAGTCCATAAAATTTTTTTGTGATCCCTTAATATTTTAAAGAATGATAGATAGCACTGAGTTATGCATGAGATTAATCGACCTAAGGAAGTGATCCTCTCATTTATGTTTTTTATAGGCTGCATGCAAAAATTCCTTAGACTTTTATTGGGCTAACCTCAACGCCCCTTATGAGATCTTAAATCTAAAAATTTCCCCGCTCGTGCCCTAAAAGCACACATTTTTAAGTTGATCTTCATATTATATTGGTTAAAGATCGGTAAGGCTTTTTTAAGATCCCTTTATTAAGGTCAGTGAAGTATATACACGTTCTTTTCTTTTTGTTTAACTTTTACTAGCACCACATTGGCTAACCAATCCATTATTGCACCTCTTAGATGAATCCTACATGAAACAACATGCACACCTCTTTAATAATAGCTTTTTAGTTTATCTTTTTCTATTTTACCAACTTGACCTAACTATCTAGGTTTAGTTTTTAGGCTATGACTGAGGGAACAATTCTAATGATGTCTAATGGGGACCAGGGAAACATTTTGAGATTGTCTGTAAGAATTAAGTTGGTATGTTTCTCTATTAGCTTAGTTAGTTCTATCTCAATTCTTAGCATTCAACCTTCATTGATGGTAGAGGTTTTTGTCTTATACTGAGTTAGCTATTTTGACAACATTTTTTGGGGAAACATCTAATGGTTCTGTGGAGATTGTGTAGGCTGTCTTTTTTAGGATATTCATATAGGTCTCTCTTGCCACTTTCTAGTCTCCTTTGACCATAATTATACCATTTTTGGTAGAGATATTTTATTATAAGATATCTAACGGAGCTACAAACTGTTATGTCATATATGAATGGCCTCCTAATAATAACGTTATAGGTAAAAGGAATATTTACCATCATCCATACAACTTTAAACTTTTTAGTAACTTTCATGTCCCTAGCTCTATGTTTAACTCAATAAACCCTATGACATCCACTTTTATACCTTAATCAGTGGTGTTCGGATCATTGGAATTTATTGAGATCTTATTTTAGGGCTTTATAGGTTAAGGCCGTTAGCATATTGACCGAACTTCCATTTACTATCAAGCTTCGCTTTACCAGGTAATTCTCAATCTTTCCTTAAACTACTAAAGCATTTGCATTATTAACTTTTTATCATCCTAAAAAAAAAAGTAATTGGGTAAAACATTGGCTCTATTGTCTTTTCTTTACAATTCATAAAGTACACCTCTTAGATTTGCCTTTTTCTTCTAAATGATTTATCTCCTCCTATAAGCCTACCTATAATTATATCAACGAATTCAACATATTGTTTGTTATTGGGCCTCTTATCCTTGTATGCTTCCTCCTTTTAGGGCTCGTGCCTAGCTTCCTTAATGGCTAGCCTTTTTTTGAACTATCTAGCTTTCTCTACTAGATCGACCTTTCAATTTCATCCTTTAGATCTCTACCTTATTCTCTATCATGCCTATTGTCCTATTGGAAGCTATAATATTTATCCTTATTTCTTGTGGTTGAGCTTTTAAGAGGATAAGGGTACTAGAGCCTCTCTCTTAATCACTTGATCTAGTGGAGGACCTCACTTCTACTTGTTGTGAGGGGACTAAATGTTGAATTGGTATTTAAGTTGTTGAGGCTTGAGTGTGAATCTTCTTAGCTCGACCTTTATCATTTCTACTATTACCTTATCCTTTTTCTTCCTATTTTCTATACAGATTATGAGAGTAAGTCTAGAGGTTGTCTTCTAAGTGAATGAACTTTTTACTTCTTTCTATCATCTCATAAAAGTTCCTAAAAAGATCAATGTTGATGGAATCAAAGAGGCACCGATTCTTATAATTTTAGATCATAGCATCAATGGCAACCTTATGGTTGAGATTATTAATTTTTATGGCCACATTGTTGAACTTAGTTAAGTAGTCCCTTAACAATTTTCCTTATTTTTTAACAACCTCATGCAAGTCATAAGAGATATTGACCTATGGTATAGTAGAACCTAAGGTATAGTAGAAACAAATTGAGTTGTGAACAGCTGAGGCAACTACATGAAACTCTGAAAGGAGTTAGGGGCTAAATTCTAGTGCCACTCTTGAGCTACTAATTCTAGGGTGGTAAGGAAGATATGGAATAATAAGGCATCAAAACAATTGTATAGCTCCAGCTTAAACCTAGACTTATATAAAAGGCTTTTAAAATCAGTTGACCCATTATAATTGTTAATGGGTAGTAGATTGAAATTTTATAGTACTAGCTCACTCCTTATCTCTTGGAGAGGGGATTGTGGTTATAGGCATAATAGTCAAGGACAAGGAGCTCTTTTCCCTATGCCCTTTTAAAAGTCTCCATTATTTTTTTCTACAAGGCTTCATCATCCATTAATAGGCTAATAAAGTTTAGTCTCAACTATTATCAAGCTTGTAAGTGGACTCTTTTACATCGTTGCATTTCGTAGAGTGCCAAGCTACCTTTCCTTCTTAAGCTAGTTCTTCCGCTATCTTACTCGTCAAGTTGATGCAAGCAAATATCCATAGTGTTGGACTAAGGATGCTTATGGCACAACTATCTACTCTTGTCTAAATGAGTGCTTACTTGATTTCTCGTAGTACTGAGTTCAACTCCTCATAGGCAATTATCACACATGCAATGGCTTAAGAGTCCTAAGTTTGTGGAGTAACATCATTAATGGAGGCTTGTTTTCTTTAGTTATTTAGAGGTATGAGAGATGAAGGGTTTATGATGGGGTGTTTTCCACAATGTCTGATTGGTTGTAGGTTTTTGGGGTTTTTAGGGTTGTTAAAAGAGGTTGTGACTAAATATCTGAAGGTTGCGTATCCACACTCATTACACTAATGATGTTCAATGGTATTAAGCTATGTGATCAGAATAGTTCTTTTTGAGCTGAGAATGAGTGGCTTGGTTCCTTCTAGTTCAGGATATATAAAATAAATAAGAGTGAAAGGGAAATTCAGTCATATGTTAGAATTTTACTTTGATGCTTAAGTCAGCTAACTTGTTTAAGAGACAGAGTTAGAGTATATAAGAGTATAATATATGAAATACTTTATTGTAGCTCTTTATATAGAGATTCAAGTGAACTATTTTCATGTTGGATGAGGACTTTACTTTCTTCATGATGAGGAATATCTTTCTTAGTGAGGATTAACTTCTTGATGAGGATTATCCCATTCTCATCTCCTGATGAGGATTATCCTTTCTTGATGAGGATAAGGAATGGGCTAAGAAGCCATATATATGCTAATCCAATGTCAGCTTGTAAGCTCAGAGCCCATCTTGGGTTGAGCTAGGCTTATGGCAAGTTACTTAATTGAGGTATACGATGATGAGTTAGACTTTACATAATAATGGACTAGTCCAATTTAGTGAGGGTAGTATCACTACATAATTTAAGCTTTTAGAACTATCTAACTCTATGCTGAAACACGATCTTAAAGAGAACATCTTAGTATGATACAAAAGATTTCTAAAGTTTGGCATAAGGCTTCCTTTAATGGGCTTCATGTCTTAATTTTCAATTTTCATGATATTACCCCAACCTGAATACATTATAATGGTATATTGATTTTGGTTGCATTAGAGATGCTTTGCTCTTTTGGACATTCCATAGTTGTTTAGTAGGCGAGTTAGGATTATTAGCATTGTCGCACCTAACCTAGGTGTATCTTTTTTAAAGACATCCCTTCTAAACACCAAGTATGTGGAAAATTCCTTTAATGCCCATACTAAAATGTGTGGGTGAGTAGATGCTTCAAAAGTTTTAAAACTACGGGTTTTACTAGTATAGATGTTTATGTGAAATTATCTATCAAGTACATGCCAAGGGATGGTGGAAAGAGTAATAATCATTCCCCCTTCTTGTACTAGTAATTTCATATAACTATTTTTATAGCGATAAATCTAATAGTTTTAATCTCTTTTATGTTTACAAGTATAAATATTCAATGAGTCATAAAAGCCTCTACGATGATTAGTTAAGTAAGAAAAGGAAGGTTAATAAAGGTATAACTCATCCAATGTTATATCTAATGGTTGAGTAAGTTGCTAAGTAGGGCTCTAGGGTTGAGTTGTTGTATCTATAGTTGAAGATGGTTATTTTGGCTCTTTTATCCCTACCATATCTTTTGACCATTCTATTAAGCAAGTCCTAGTTGTACATGTTTATGCAGTGAAATTTCGAGGATAAGACATCTATTTTGCAGGATCAAATCTCCTAATTTTAAATGCTTAGATTAAGCTTCCTATAATGTTAACCTTTTTAGCTAGCCAAATGATTATAGGGTGCTAATTGATGGACTATTTGGCCTTATAGATGTCTGAAGACCTTTTATTTATTTATTTTCTTTTTTCTTCCTTTTTATGATGTTTTTACTCTAGTATAGTTTGCTACTACAAATTAAGGCTTTTGTAACAAAGATGAAGTTCAAGGGTGAAGCTAAAACCTTAGCCACCAAAGTTACTTCATTTAAAAATGATTTGACCATGTAGGTACTTTAGTTGTTATAAAGAGGTTCACCAACAAGGCTACTTAGAAAGACTTTAATAAGATAGAGAGGAAATTAAAGAGATTAAATAAACTGGTGGTTGAGCTAAAAAATTAGTTAAAGTCAAAAGACAACAAGTTGAGGCCACCATTTGGTAGGATTATGGAGAATGCCCTATCTACTTTGATTATATACTTTGATGATATTCTTACTAAGTACCGATTTAAGCTTAAGGTTGAATGCTTTCATATATGCAACTTTTCCTTTAGTAATGAAGTGTATCTAAATGCTACACTTAAGTTTAGACTAGAAGAGCTTATTTTAGAGGCCTTTGAATATGTGGACAATAAAGTGATGAAAATAAATATTCCTTCATTAGGTAAGCACCTTGTTCTTATCTTGGTTGATCTAGCTAACCTTTTTATCACCCTTCTAAGCCTAATTTCTTTTGATCTTTCTAGTCTAAATACTGAAACTAAAAATAATACAATTGGTTAAAGTCTTAATAAGATTGATGTTTATTTATGCTTTATTGTTTTTTGTCCTTCTTTATTTCTCTCTCTCTCTTTTTTGTTATTTACTTACATAAATGTCCAAGTTCTTTTAGTTTGGTTAAGTTTCATGACTATATCTAAGTCTTTTGCTTAGATTTTTAGTTAGAGGACTAGATTTTTTTTTCCATCTTTTTTCTTAGGTTAGGCAATCTAGTATGCCATTTTAGGCTTAGATTCTTGTCTAAGTCTTTTTGCTTAGGCTAGGCTATCTTGCCTTCCCTTTTGGTTCATAGATTCTCATCTAAGTCTTTTTACTGAAGCTAGGCTATTTAAATTTCCCTTCTATTCTTTAATTATTGTATAAGTCTTTATGCTCAGGCTTGGCTATTTAGCTTTCCCTTTTATGCTTAAATTCTTCTCCAACTATTTTTGCTCCGACTAGTTTATCTAAGCTTCCCCTTTTATTCTTGGATCCTTCTCATAGTCTTTTTGTTAAAGCTAATATTCCCTTTTATCATTAGATTCTTATGCAAGTCCTTTTGCTTAGAATAGGCTATTTAGCCTTTATCATTTATTCTTGGATCTTGTACCTCAGTAACCAAACATAATATATATAAATTATGTGGTTCACCCTTTTTTTAATATGTTACATCTATAGTTAAAAAGAGCATTTTGTCTTTTTATTTGCATGATATATATAGTACATTCTATTTTTAAGATACAATTTTTTTAAGTAAGCATATATTCAATGTTCTAGGTAGAGTTCTACCACTTAGTGTCTTGAGCTTATAGGTTATATGACCAACTATTTTGGAGATGTTGTATGATCCCTACTAGTTTACTTTAAGCATCACTCTTAGTTTACTTTAAGGATTCCTATTCTTGTTTCTCCTTTCATTATATTTGGTTTTCTCAATACTTGATTTTATTCTTTAAAAATCCATATTGACCCTTTTATTATAAGAGCTCACCACTTTTTACTTATATGTTGCCATTCATACATCCACTTCTTGCTTTTTCTTTTGGTTAGAAGGTTGAGTTTGTTCTTTCTATTTTCATTATTGATTTTTGGCTCATATTTAGTGATTCAATGAGATAACATTTATGAGTCTCTCGATGGTTTCACTCAAACTAGTGAAATCTTGCTTGTTATTTCATCCTTTTATCTATCAACAGGGGATCAAGAGGATAAGACTCTTTACATTGGTAATGATCCCAAGCTATGGCAAGTGATTGGCCCAATAGGGGATCCTTTTAGGGCTTGCATGATTTCAAAGCCCTTAGTCCAAAATGATGGTCATCAGGGGATCGAACGCAAGATAATACATTAGTACTATCCCTAAGAAATGTGAAGTCACATACTGACTTTGGTCCAGACAAGAATCCAGGGAAGGAAAAATCTGAACCTTATCTAAGTCAATTAAAAGGCCCATTTTGTTTAAACCCTACTAAAGATTGGGTTTGAAAATTGGGTACGACTTGAAAAAGAGGTTAGGTACCCCCAAACTGCCCGAATATTGGGATTTGACCTTTAGGCATCTTTAGTTCACTTTTTAATATTTTAATTGAGTTATTGATTAGTTAAATTAATGGTCTTAAACATGCCTTTAGCATAACCAAGCTAATCAAATCACTCCATCAATTTGAAAGGGAATGGGTCATGCATCATGGTATAGGGATTATCGTGCATATTAATATTCCTTCAAGTATAATCATCTCAAAGAGAGAAGGGGTCATTCATCATGGTATAGGAATTATCATGCATATCAATACATCCATTCATCACATGCATACAACATCATCTATGGTAATCAAAAATGATCATTGAAACCATCATTTGTGGCCTAACACAAGCAAGAACACCTATACCCAAAGGAAAAGAATGAGTTAGTAAATGAAAGAAACATAAAACTAACCAAATAAACTTGAAGAAGGAACATAACATGTATTACTTTCTCTCCCATGTAAGGTGCCTAAGTATGCATCTAAGTTCAAAAGATCACATCCCAACATCACATGGAAAGCATTAAAACATTAGAACACAAGTATATGTATTATGAAGGGCAAGAAACCATAAACATGCAATGCAAATTATAATGGAGGATCTTTAATGGCCTAAGGCTAAATCACTTCTAAAGAGATCTTAAGGTTGATCAACCCTCTCTCTTATTGCTCCAAAAGAGCTAGGCATTCATAGACATTACTAACCATCATAAAGATTAAAATGCCATTAGCAAAAGGGAGAATTGCAAGGCCAAAATACTATTCACTTGCTTTAATCATAAATATAATCATAAGAAGGGCTCTCAAGATCATTGGAATACTAAGTCCCTCTTTTGGTCACTACCCTAAAGTATTCAGAATAGAACCATAATTGTCATTAAACCAAAATGAAAGAATACAAGCATTAGCACAAAATGAAACATGAGAACCATTTCAAAACCTATGAAAACTCCTTTTTGGAAATGAATAGGTGATATGAATGAGGTTGAATTAATCCTTACCTACATGTTTGATTACACAAGTCTCAAGTCTAATTCAAGAATCAAGAACAAGATAGATCTTTAAACCCTAACTAGACCTCTAGAAAACTTATTTCTAGCAACCTAAGTTGTAAAGATTTAAAGTGTTGTTCATCCAAACCTTATATTAGCTAAATCAATTTAGGATTAGAGTCAACAAGTTTGTGAAATTATTAAGCTTTCACTCAACAATCTCTCTAAGTTCTTTCAAGAACTCAAAAAGAGAATTTAATTTCACAATATGTTAAAAGGCAAAGAATAAAAATAATTATTAGTCATTGATTATTGAATATGAGCTATTTATAGCCTTACAAATGGGACTTTCCTACATAAAAAAATGTTTAAAATTTCTAAATAAAGTTATATCTAAATAGGAACACATTCTAGGTAAGAATCCTCACTAGAAAATGAAAGAAATACCTCAAATTCCATTAACAAAATAAGAAAAACATATTAGTCATGAGACGTACAACAAAAGGGTTATGCGTAATGGTCGTGCATAACCCTTTTTTTCAAGCAAGCTTCTTTTGACTTGTAACCTTCTTCTTAAGGTTCCCTCTATGCAATTAAGGCACAAAGGCCTCAGTTTCCTTGTAATGGATTTTGGTAAAGCTTGCTAGCACCTTGATCTCCATTAACTGGACTCCATTGAATTAAATTAAGTGATCCCATTAAAGAGTTTAAGCTCTTATCATCTTTTAATTGCGCTCTACGCATCCTTGCTTCTCTTGGGCTAGTTTAATTGTAATTATCTATTATATGAATGCTCAAATTGCCTCTTAAACTTTTTTAGTCTTTGTCTTGTGATTAGGCCTTGAAGTTGAAGTGGATCCTTTACTAACTAAGCTTGGCCAATTGCATCGTTTCCTCATTCCTTCCTCATTCCTCATGAGGATTCATCCTCGAATCAAAACCATCATCAAAGTCAAAAGGAGATAAATCAACAACATTAAAAGTAGTACAAACATTATAGCCACTAGGCAAGTCTACCTTGTAAGCATTATTGTTAACCCTCTATAGAACTTGAAAAGGTCTATCTCCCCTAGGGTTTAGCTTTATATTTCTAAGGTTAGAAAACCTTTCTTTCCTAAAGTGTACACAAACCGAATCACTTGGTTCAAATACTACTTTAACTATACCCCTGTTTGCATTTTTAGCTACTTTTTCATTCCTCTTTTCAATGTTCAAACATACCTTCACATGCAATTGTTTAACAAAATCAAACTTCTTTCTACCATCAGTATCAATTTGTAAATTAAAAGGAATGGAAGAAAGATCTATATGGACTAAATGGTATAAACCCACAAATAATCTCAAAAGGACATCAATGAATAGATGAATGCACACTCCTATTATATGCAAATTTTATATGTGGCAAACAATCTTCTTATGATTTCAAAATTTTCTTAATTAGCATAAACAAAAGTAGCCTTATTGTCTTATTAACGACTTTAGTTTGTCCATTAGTTTATGGGTGACATAACATAGAAAATAACAATTTATTCTATAATCTTTCCCATAATGTTTTTCAAAAGAAGCTAAAAAATTTTGTATCCTTATCACTAACAATAGTTCTAGGTATAACTTACAATCTCACAATTTCTTTAAAAACAAATTAGCAATATTGACAACATCATTAGTTTTATGACATGAAATGAAGTGAGTCAACTTAGAAAAATTATCAACAACCACAAAGATACTATCATTACCAAGTTTTGACCTAGGAAATCCTAAAACAAAGTCTATCGATATATCAACCCAAGGCATACTAAACACGGGTAAACGTATATAAAGTCCATATGGTTTTGATTTAGACTTAGCTTGTTTTTATGTAACACACCTATCACAAGTTCTTTGAGTATTAATTTGCATATTTGGCTAATATAAGTGTTCATGCAAAACATTTAAAGTATTTTAGATGCCAAAGTGTTCTATATGTCCACCACTTTAGGCTTCCCTTACTAGCAATTCACGTAAAGATGATTTAGGCACATATAGTCTAAATGAATATTCATCATGCCAAAAGAATCTTTCAAAAGCACCCTTTCACAATTTCCATAGAAATCATAAAAATCTAAATCACTAACATACAAGTATTTGATATACTCAAAACCAAACAATTTAACATCAAGAATGGAAAGAAAAGTATGTATTCGAGATAGTGCACCAACTATTATATTTTCTTTATCTTATTTATACCTTATGACATATAGAAAAGACTTAATAAATTCACTCCACTTAGCATATCTTTTGTTTAATTTATGTTGTCCTTTAAGGTGTTTAAAAGATTCATGGTCTATGTAAATGACAAATTCCTTAATCCAAAAATAATGTTGCCATGTTTGCAAAGCCCTAACCAAAGCATGCATCTCTTAATCATAACTTAGGTACTTTAATGTAGGTCTATTAAGTTTCTCACTAAAGTAAGCTATGGGTCTTCCTTCTTATATCAAAACAACTCTAATACCTAAACCTAAGGCATCACATTCAATCCCAAAAGTGTTAGTAAAGTTAGGCAAAGCTAATAAAAGTGAACTAGTTAATTTAGATAACAAATCAAATGCCTTTTAATGCACCTCCCTCTATTTAAAACCAACACTTTTTTTTTTTTAATAATTTCAGTCAATGGAGTAGCAATAATGCTAAAATATTTTATAAACCTATTATAAAAACTTGCTAACCCATGAAAAGATCTTACCTCACTCACATTAGATGGTGTTGGCCATGCTTTAATGACACTTACCTTTTCTTCATCAACATCAATGCCATATTTGCTAACAACAAAACCTAGAAAAACAAGCTTAGTAGTACAAAAAGAACACTTCTTAAAATTATTTTACAACCTTTCTTTTTGCAAAATATCAAAAACTAACCTAGCATGTTCTAAATGCTCTTTTAAAGACCTATAATAAATAAGAATATCATCAAAATAAAATACTACAAACTTATCAAGTATGCATGCAAGATATGATTCATTAATTTTATAAAAATGCTAAAGGGCATCAGTTAGCCTTAAAGGCATAACTAAGCATTTTTAAAAGCTATTTTTCATTTATTGATCCCCTTCACGCATTTTAATTTAATGATAATCACTTTTTAAATCAATTTTAGAAAACATGCATGCACCATGCAATTCATCTAACATGTCATCTAACCTAGGACTTGGATGCCTATACTTAATGGTTATTTTTTAAATGGCCCTACATTCAACAAACATAAGCCAAAATCTATCCTTTTTAGGTATTAATAAAATAGGAACTACATAAGGGCTTATACTTTTCCTTTCAAAACTTTTTTCCATTAGCTCTTCTACTAGCCTTTGAAGTTCCTTTATCTAATTGAGGTTGCTTCCATCGGTTGGCCTATATGAAATTTAAGAGCCCAGAATAAAATTGATTTGGTGGCTCAATACCTCTTAAGGGTGGCAATCCCTTGGGCACATTTTTTAGAAACAAATATGAAAAATTATATAATAAAGAAACAAAACCACTAGAAAGAATATTGGTTAGATCATCATTAAAAGAAAGGCATGTGAGTTACAACTCTTTATACAAAAGCATAGCCATAAGTGTTTTGGCTAGAAAGGCTTTCCTCACATCATCTATTTTGCATATAAACTATTTTTCACACCCTCTCCTTTTGTATGCCCTCTCATTTCTTTTAGGCATCCACTATCTCCTCTCTTTTTTTCATTTTTTGCTTACATCCCTTTTTGGTTTTCTCACAACTCTCATTTTATCGCGTTGTTTTTTTTTCTTAGTTAAACATGCTTTCTCTGTCTCTCTCTCTCTCTCTCTCTCACACACACACACACACACACACACATAGACACACATAATATTTGTTGGTCTTCATAAATTCATCGAGGTGATAAAGAATACAAAACAATATGCTTACCCCCAAAATCAATTCATAAGTGTTAGAGAATCCATCATGTTTAGTTCCCCTATCAAGTTGCCATGGTTGACCCAAAAGAATGTGGCTAGCTTGCATGAGAATAACATCACAAACCTCATCCTTATATCTACCTATAGAAAAAGAGATCAAAACTTACTTTATTACTTTTACTTCCCCACTATCATTTAACAATTGCAAGTTATAAAGTTGAGGATATTTTATTATGGATAATTCTAGCCTTTCAATAACATAGGTACTAGCCACATTAGTGCAAATACCACCATTAATAATAACAAGATAAAAATTATCATTTATTCTACACCTAGAATGAAAAATATTTTCTCTCTTAATATGATCATCCTTAACTTGCACATTCAAAGAATGTCTACCCAGAATAATATTCTTACTAGTTACCTCATTGGGATCTTCAAAATCATCACCGTTATCATCTTGCAATGGAGGCATCTCAAGGTCGGTTTCATTGCCATCTTCCTCATCATCACTTACTATCTCTCCATCATGCAAAATCATAGTCCTCTTGTTGGTGCAATCATGTGCCATATGTTCTCTCCCTTAGCACTTAAAGTAATCAATTAAACTTGGCCTTTTAGGGCCTTAGCATTAAAGTTAGGCTTGCTTCTTTTTTCCTTCTTAGGTGGTTCGATTTTGGGTCTACTATAAAGTTTATCACCATTTTTAAACTTTATAGTCCAAGAAATTAATTTGAAATTGGGTTTATAATGTTTAATTTTATATTGCCTTTCCACTATAATGCAAGACGGCACAACTCCTTCAAGGTGTCATATTGTTTTAGCTCAACTTCATTATGATTTCCCTATTAAGTCCAACAAGAAAATGTGCCAAAGTTTGTTCCATATCTACCTAAGTTCAAAGTGGTGGATCCCCATATCTTCTCCTAATACTTCTAATTTGATCTCACCATACAAGAGCATATCCCATAAATTCAATAACAACTAATTTAACTTTCTTATCCTTACTATAATTATGACAATCAAAGATAAAATATACTTTTTTTCCCAAGATAAATAGGCTTCGAGACCATTAGAACCACTAAAAGTAGGAATTTTCATCTTCATGCTATAAAGATTATCATCTTGCTTGTCAAATCTTTATGAGTTCCCTTCCATAGAATCACCCTCATTGTCATCATGGATAAGCCTCCCATACCTTGGTTGCTTAGAATTGCGGGAGGTGTTGGAATTTAAGCAGATTTGCAAACTTTAATCTTTTTATTCATTAGTTGAAATTGCTTTTTCATGGAACTTTGCATAGCTTTCATGAACAACTCACACTCTAGCTCTTCTCTAGGATCTGCCATGGTTAGTAAATAATAAAATAAATCCTCACAAATGACTCCCTCACGTGCTTTACACTGAATAGATATCACTCATACTCATGTTTAACTCAAAATAGGCTTTACCCTCTTTTAAGCTCATCACTCTTGCCTTTTACCTCTCTTGGATTTTTTTCATTAAGTTCTTAAAGGACTTAAGCTACTTAAAGTTGAATTCAAGCCTAAACTGAACACAAACAGGCAAAACTAACCCTAAAAAGATTTAAAAAACACAAGATTTAAAGACAACACAATTGATTGCAAGAAATATATTCTAAAGAACTAATGGTAATTAAAGATCAAAAGAATTTAGAAGTTACAAATAGGTGCTTTAAGCTCAAAATAGTTGGAAACCTAAAGCTAGGCTGAATGTAAGGTGAAGAATTTAAATCGACTCCTTAAGTTGCAAAACAAGTTCTTATGCAATTGTAGCTTCCTTTTTTTTTTATGTTTTTCTTTTTTTTTTTTTCCAACTTTTGGAAACAAATTTAGAATTGAAAGAAACATAAAGAATGATTTAAAACATAGTGAAAATAACAAGGTTGTCGAATTGTTCAAAGTAGGACTATTTTAATAATTTTGCCATTTCTTTGAATTTTAGATAATGTTCAGCCCTAGACACCAAGAGATAGATTAGACACAAAAAGAATTAAATTGGAATAAGAAACAATGAAGGAAACAAAATTTGAATGGAAGAATCTAAGAATGGTTGGCTGATGCAAAGAAGAAGTAAAATGAAGAACAAAACAATAACACATAAAAAACAATACAAGAACAATAAAGAATGATACCTTTGATCTTGAATTAACCTTTGCTTTGATACTAAATGGTATGAATGAGGTTGGATTAAATTGTACCCGTATGCTTGATTACATAAGTCCCAAGTCTAATTCAAGAAAAAAAAATATAGATATTTAAACCCCAACTAGACCTTGAAAAAATATATATTTCTAGCAATCTAAATTATAAAGATTTAAAGCGTTGTTCATCCAAACCCTAAATTAACTGAATCAAATTTAGGATTAGAATCAACAAGTTTGTAAAATTATTAAGTCTTCGCTCAACAATCTCACTAAGTCCAGTTAAGAACTCAAAAAGAGAATTTATCTCATAATATGTTAAAAAGCAAAGAAAAATAATAATTATCTATCATTGATGATTGAATGTGGGTTATTTATAGCCTTACAAAGGGGAGTTTCCTACATATAAAAGGTTTAAAATTCCTAAATAAAGTTATATCTAAAAAGGAACACATTTTACATAAGAATCCCAACTAGAAAAGGAAAGAAATAACTCAAATTCAATTAACAAAATAAGAGAAATATGCTAGTTACGAGACACACGACCAATACGCACGATCATGCATTGCGACAATCCTTCATTTAGCAAAATTTGTCCTCGACGTATGATCGTGTGTTTTGGCCACGTATTTTTTGTCCCTTGTATCCAAAAAGGCCCTTTTGTTGCATGACCATGTGGTATAAGGTAGACCATATGCCCAAGTGCACGACCATATGACTAGGCCATGTGCCTTAGACACTTTCTATCTAATCAACACACAATCGTGCATTATAGTCATTTGTGACCCTCTTTCTTCGAACAAGCTTCTTTTGACTTGTAATCTTCTTCTTAAGGTTTCCTCCTTGCAATTAAGTGATAAAGGCCTTAGTTTCCTTGTAATGGATTTTGGTAAAGCTTGTTAGCACCTTGATCTTCATTAACGGGACTTCAATGAATTAACTGTTCGCATTAAAGAGTTTAAGCTCTCATCTTCTTTTAATTAGGCTCCATGTATCCTTTACTCCTCTCGGGCTAGTCCAATTGTAATTCCTTATTATATGAATGCTTTAATTGCCTCCTTAAACTTTTTTAGCCTTCCTTTTGTGATTGGGTCTTAAAGTTAAAATGGATTCTTTACTAACTTGCATTGGTTAATTGCATCAATAGGGGTCCTAGGACAATAAACCTCATCCTATTATACTATTAGAGTTACAAAGGACCACTAAAAGTTGTATTGAAAAGAAGAAATCCAAAAAGAGAAAAGAAAATTTTCTTTAAAACTGATGTAAGAAAACAAAGTTGTACAACCCATTATTATGGTTGTACAATCTACATTTAAGTTTGTGTAACCCAAGTTCTTGGGTTTCTAAAAAATAAAAAGAAAAGGAAGAAAAAGAGGAAAAAAAGGGGAAAGAGGTTTCTCAAGATGCCTTTAAGTGTTTTCTTGCCCTCAAAGGCTCACAAGTTCAATAACTTCCTCCAAAATGCTTAGGGAATGCATAAAATACAAAGATTTACTACATTGGAAATGAGTTAGGGTTTATGGTTTCTATGCTAAGTGGTGTTTGAGAGTAAATTTTACAGAGTAACCTTGGGATTATCTGAGCCTCTCCCTCTCTTCAAATGAGAGGGGATATTTGTAGGAGATGGATGAGTGTATAGAGCCAAAAATGGTTATGGTCGTAACTTGCCTTCATCCAATCACAGAGAGGGAGATGAATATGTTGAATTAGGGTTTGCATATGGGTTGTATAGCTAAGAGTGGGTTGTACGTCCATCTGTCAAGGCTATACAACCCTAGAGTTTAAGGGGCTTAAGGGAGGATTATACAACCCTAATTACTAGGTTGTACAACCTTGCTTAATGGGTTGTGTAGCTCATTTACTTAGGTTGTGGTTGTGGGCTTAGTATTGGGCCTTTGGCTTTAGGCTTGGTTTTGGGCTTCTCCAAGGTTTCTTAAGGCTTTTATCTCTTCCTTTTACAATTCCCTTTACATTTCAGGATTGTATTCAATGATTTTCATCATTGGGCTTTGCATTCAGAGGTCTCAAATCTAATGGTTACAACATCCTTTTTTCTATCAGTATGACTACTTTCAAGTTGTAGACTAATGAGAAAAGAGTTTTTCCCATGGTTGTCAAAGGGATTGTTCATTATACCTAAAAAACGTTATAAGTTCTCATGTTTATTGCTCCTTTGCCTACTCCAGTTTCTTCTTTAACTCATTTGAGATGGTGAGGTTAATATTTTCTATTTGCTTATTAGTTTATGGATGGAGTGATGTAAGCTTGGATGTGGACATCTTTATAAAATGCTTTAAATTTATTGGAGTCAAACCATTTTCCATTATTAGTGATGATTATGTGGGATACCAAATTTGCATAAGATCTCTCTTCTAGTGAAACTAAATTATTTACATATAGAAATGATTTCTAATCAGGTTTGGATCAAATTTCAAGTTTATTCTTAAAATAATATATTGAGTTGAATATGGTCATTTATTATTGAATTTTTTTATTTTAAATATTCAATTAGATTTTTTTTATTATTTATATAATATTTTTTCCTAATTTATTAAGAAAACTAATAATTTTCTTAAAAATGATTTTTTAATCAGATATACATAATAGAACTTGACTATTTTTTAATTTTTATTTAAATACTTAATAAATTAAATTTGATGTATTTTTTAATCAAATGACTATATATAATGAAACTGAGTAATTAAATTAATATACAAAATATTACATTCAAATCATATATCGTAATCTAAATTAATTTACAAATAAATATATGATGTGTAATGGCAACAAACCACTTATTACAAGAAACTTTATGTATTATGATAAAAATTTATTTAATAAAATTAATTTTATCTTGATATGTGGTTTATCATGATAAAATTAAATTTATCACAATTATTATCAAGAATAAGTAAATTTGGATAAATTTTTATGTTAAAATTTGTATTATAATAAATAAGCATACAAGATTATAATACAAACCATTTTCTCATACTATTTTATCAATATATCTTGATGTCAAATTTCTAGTATCCATCAAATTATATATACAAAATTATTATTACAATAATATTTTTATCACTATACTAAAATCATTTAAAAATTATGGCAAAATCACAATAAAATAACTTTTATTCTAATAAAATAATGTCGTAAATAAATAAACAATTGTAATTAGGCACGTAAAAAGGCATTGTAAAAATAAAAGTAAGTTTGTTAAACAATATATAAAGAATATTACTATATATTTAAATAAAAATAAAAATAAAAATAAAATTTAAATTTAATTAAATAATCTAATCATTTTAAAAAATAAATTTCTTTCTTTTTAACTTTAATTATCCTATATTATATATATTTAATAATAATAGTTTATTTTTTACTTTATTTTATCATGGGTCAATTAAGTCGGATCACGAATCGACTCATTCGAGTCAATTTTCACTTGATTTGTCAAGTTGATTCAAATCCGATCAAATCAAAAAATTTCTAAATCATTTTAGATTTGTCCAATTTTGAGTCACATTTGAATTACTTTTTTTTTCGAATAAATTCAAATCAAGTAAAAAATTATTACCATCTAAAAATTAATTATCAATAATCAAGGTGTATCAATATCTTTTAGGAGAACATAGCTCATAGATATAATATGTTTTGATGAATTTGATAATTCATCAAACTTCTAGGAATATATAAATTATTGAATAAGATAGTTGTTATGCATAAGCTTCATAGTCCTTGTGTATTCGAACGCCTTATAAATGAATATTTGCCCTATAAATGGATAATTTCTTAGTCGTACAAAAACTATGAAGACTGAATGATGATACCATTAAGATGGTGTACTTCATTAATGGCAATCAATGAATCAAACAGTAACATTCAAAAGATCCAGAGAGTATTTATTTTCTTAATATTTAGAAATTATGCAATTATGAGGACAATCAGTTTTCTCATATCTCGATAAAATTTGGATACACTCAATGGTTAATAATATCAAGTATAAAATAGTATTTTAACAATAGAAAAGATACAAATTACATTTTTTTTTAACTCCTACTATCTACTGTTGTCCTATCATCTTTAATCTCTCAATATAATTCTAACTTAAGTATCAGAGTGATTGGGGGATTCCCAACCCCTCTTAGCTTAACTTTGTGTCATTTTGCGGGATTGTCAATCCAACTTGTGATCAACTAGGGGTGTCAAAATAGGTCATAACACGTGAACATGATTCATGAAACACATAAAATTAGTGGGTTAAGGGTGAGCTTAATTGAGTTCATGTCATAAAAAAGTTGATCCGTGTATGACAAGACTTGAAACAGACCGTATAATAGGTTGACATGCGAATTTGTCACACCCATTTAATTTTACTTATCCTGTGAATTTGACACAATTAATTTATAATATGTATAATTTATTTATAATATTAAGATTAAAATAGTCATTTATATAATATATATGAACATCTTTTTCTGTGTTTGTATTTGTTGAGAACAATTTAGATGATATTTATTTAAAATGTTATGTGTTTGTATTTATTTATAAGAATATTTAAATTTTGATATTGTATTAATTTTTATTTAGATTTTTTTATTGATATTTACTTTGAACCTTGAAAATATATGATTGTGGATAATGTTTTCATTGATTTGAGTAAAAATGTATTATTTTTTAGTTATAAATTCATACAGGTTGAACGAGTCATGTCAGATTCTGTAACCCACATATGATCTAAATAAGTAAATAGGTTACACTTGTCATGTTAGTGTAACTCCTTCAAATTTTGTCTTGTGTTAGGGTTGAGATATCTATACACAATTAATACATGGATTGTGTTCATATTGATCTTAATTGTGTCACTTGAATGGGTTGACATGACACGAACACAACCTATTAACTTTTTTTAATATCCTTATCAAGGGCCATTAATTTACTCAAGTAAATTGAAAAGATACTTACTATGGAGGATGCCTTAGCTTTGATTCATCTCTTATGACTTTTCCCAAACACTTTCAATGCCCTAAGCAGATGCATCACCATGGTGCATTTGAGATATTAAGATAGGCATTCAGCCTAGTCCTGACATCAAGCTAAAGGTGATCAATTCTAAGAACATGTCACCATTTTCTAAGTGTTGGACAATCCCGTTGGTGTTTGCCTCCATCCAAGCTCGAGGATTCAAGCACTCCTCCCCAAGTGCTACTAAAGCCTCTAATTCTTGGCCCTCCCATCATCATCATCATCTTCAATATGAAGAAGGGCTTGTCTCCTTTTATGACCCTTGTCCTTTTCAAAGTTGTTCGTCACTTTCGTACTGTGAAGGTGATGATAGTGGCTGGAAGAGGGGGTATTGTAGTAGGATTAAACCCCCATCCTTTACCCACTTTAGTCACTGGTGTCGGAGGTGGAGGGGTAAGGGTGAGCTCCTTATCATCATCCATATTTACCTGAGTTGAGTTGAAGAACTCCATTTTTCTTACACAAAAGAAGATTTAATAATAATTAGTAAAACTATCGTGCCAAGGAAATGAGTAAGTTAAACACCTTTTTTCTTTCTTCTTTTTTAGGACACTTCAGGGTGCCTCAACTTCCGCCTCAAACTAGTTCCCACCTTCTAAGGCACTTGTTGGATTCTTAACCTTGAGCATTCAGTCCTAAACAAAGCTTCTCATATAGTTCCTATAAGAAGGCTTGACATTGAAGCATTTGAAGACAAGCTCCATTAGTCTGTTATACTCCTTTTCACTTAGGTGAAGTGTGGGTACAAAAGCTTTGTTTATGAAGGCTCGAGGAAGGTGATTAAGGTTTGAGGGAAGTTCGATTTGGAAGAATTTGTTTAGCCAATCCTTCACAGAGAAAGAAGACCAAACATTATCTTCCCATTCAACTTGGTAGTAAAAGAGAGGAAGACCTGTGTTGAATGACAGGTTAGGCTATAAAAGGTATTGGATGTGTTGTTTAGTAAGAACAAATCCTTTCAGTCAACAGATTTCAATGAGACTATACATGATCTAGATAGCATTTGGGTGAAAGTGAGTTAAAGGAACGAAATAAAAGGCTAGGTAGCTTGTAAGTACTGAGTAAAGGGGGAACCTAAGGTCGACTTTTAGTTGTTCTTTATATACGACTATGATCCCCATTTCTAATTTAGGACCTTATAGTATGAAGTGTAGGAGACTATTTCATATTCTTAAGGGATTTCATAAGTGTCCCTTAGATATCCTAAGTCCTCCTCCTTAATCAAGCTCTGGATATAACCTAATTTGGAAATCAGTTGGCCAATCGATCCCTTCATAGTTCCAAACAAAGAAGAAGGACAAGACAAAGATGAGCAGAAGTAGTTTAGGAAAGATACATTACTTGAGACTGGGATTACAAAAGTTATCTTATGAAGCTTTAAGAATAGAAAATTACAAAAGCACAAAAAAAGAAAAAAACACTAGAAATATCAAAGAGTTGGAAAGGTAAAAATGAGGGCATGGGATACTCTTTTATACTGAGAGGACAATGAAGAGTCATGCCATCAATAATTACAAACAACCCAAAGGTCTGCCTCAAATCTTCAAAACCAAGGTGATAATAATTGATGCAGTTAATTTTTAAAAAATGAGTGAAAACCAAGAGGCTCTTTAGTTGGACATGGTTAAAAAATTAGGGCACCCAAGAGACACATTTAATGATAAAACTATCTAAAATTACCCATTTGGTTGGAGGACAAGGTCAATGAGAAAAGGCCTCATTGACATCAATGTCAGAGTTAAATCATTCAGGGGGGACTATTGATAGCACTTGTGTATCCGAACACCCTACAAATGGACATCTGCTCTATGAATAGGAAGTCTCTTAGGGCAATGAAAAATATCAAGAACGAACAAAGATACCGTTCATATGGTCAGTCTTATTAATGACAATCAACAAAATGGATAGTAAAGTTCGGAAGATATAAAAAGTATTTATTTCTTTAATTTTCAAAGATTGTGTAATAATGGAGACAATTAGTTTCCTCATATCTCAGTATCAATTTGGATGCACTCAACGATTATTATTATCATGTATAAAATAATATTTTAACAACAGAAAAGACATGGATTACATTTTTTACCTCCTACTATCTATTGTTACCCTATCATTTTCAATCTCTCAAAACAATTTTAATTTAAGCGTTAGAGTGGTTGTGAGATTCTCAATCCCTCTTAGTTCAACTTTGTGTTGTTTTAAAGGATTTTCAATCCAACTTGAGAACAAGAGCTATCAATTTAACATAAGTTAGACAATTGACCTAACATACATTGACTAGGTTACAAATGCTGCGTCTACCCTCTTTTAGAAACATGCACGCGCATGATAATTTTTCTTAAAGTTATGATTCCACAGTCCTATAGTTCTATTGCATTCTTACCATTTAGTTTTCCTAACACATCCCAAAACGTGATTCACATAATGCCTTAAAGATATGTTTAATTATTTCATCTCTAATTAATCCATTAACCAATACAGTTCCTAATTAGCCTCATTCACATGCCATGATCATTGTAGCTTTTAACAATAGGCCTACAAGATAAAAAGAGATGCGTCATCTTATTCCATTTAATATTTGTCTTCCAATCAATTAGTTCAAATCACATGCTGCACAGTATGAGTTTACAAAGTGAAAATTGTGAAGTTCCTGTAAAGGTAACAGCATTAGTAACGGTTGATGGGTTGCCTTGCCGCCGAAAAAGACAGCAGTAGTGGTTGAGCTGGGTGCTCATTCCCTCCGATAGAAAGTGATAACTCTACGATGAAGGAAGGAGCCCTTATTGACTGCACATTTGGCTACAAGAAAATCAATATTTCAAAATTGGATTGGACCGATAAAATTAAAAATTAATAAATAATTTGATTCGATCTAATTGTAAAAATAATTAATAAAAAACTATTAAAATTAGAAAAAATAGTTAAATCTAAAAAAGTGAGTTAAAATCGAAAATTAAATCCGTTCAATATAAAAATTATAACATTTTATGAAAAAATTTAAAAATTTTTAAAATTATACTATTTAACTCAAAATTTAAATATTAAAATAGTTTATATTACTTTATCATATTATATTTTTTATTTTTAAATATTTTTAAATCAGACCAATCAAACTTATTTTATTAAAAATCCACTTTACTGATTTGGTTTTCTAAAAACATTGATGAAAATGAATAAATGTATTGTACAATGTTTGTGCGTGTTCGTCCTATGGTCCTTGTAGTGTTCCCATCTTTTATATTTTATTTTACTATTAATGAAATTTCTCTTTGTTGGAGGGTTAAAAAAAAAGAATCTAAGTTTCAAATAAACCACAATATATATATATATATATATATATATATATATATATATATATATACACACACACACACTACTTAACTCTCAATATAATGTATTGTGAATTTTCATATTAGGGATTTTGCCTATATTAATGGAAATGCTAATAGGTTGGCACATTCTTTAGTTCACTGTTGCTGCAATAGTGAGATGGGAGTTATTTGAATGAGTTGAGTCCTAATAGGGGTTGATTTGCTGGCTATCAGAGACGTAAACATGGCCTCTGGCCAAAGCTAGTTATCATTTTATTTTCGTTAGCAATTCTTTTTATTTCAATTTGATGAATTTTAATCAATAATCTAAAATTGTAAATGAACTTTTTGAAATAAAATTTTGATGAATATCATGACAAATTTTTGATTTTTTTAGCCTTTATGATATATATTTTGTTGGATTCAACCAAACTTGATCAGTGAACTAACTAGGATCGAAATTTTGAACAAGGAATTTTTTTTTTTAATTTTCACTAAAAACCGATATTCTTTAAAGACATTTTTGTTTGAATTCACATAATTGATTTTGGAGAAATTTGCAACATCATGGTGTGTAAATAGCACATATGTTCTGTTTGCGGATGGGATTAATTTGACTAGCAAACGACCTTTCCATTAACAAAAGCTGATTGTAATTCCATCCCTATTATGAATACTAACAACCTGAATTTCTTCAAACACGTGCCCCCCTCATTGTGCTAAAAAATTGGCAAATTGATTAAATATTAGCCAAACAATCGTTGGTGATCAAAGGACAACTGCCCCCACCCCAAGATAAGTAAAGGGTAAGTAAATTTAATTAATAATTTAAATTGTCGCACTTTAGAAGTTAATAGAAACCTGCCAGCCAATGGGTATGAAGAAGGTGTAATGGTCTCCACAGTCACGCCATAGGAAAGTCCACGTGGCCTACCCTCACTAGAGAAGAAGATTGTACAAATCAGGCCTGAAACCTAACCCAGATTCAGTATATCTGTACTATTTGACTATTAGACATCGGTGTTTACCTCCTCCGAGGGGGCAACGCTGGCATCATAAGATATTGGAGTTTTTTATTTTTTTTTAAAAGAAATCATAGTTAAAAACTCAATTCAAATTTCTCTAAAAAAATTGCCTAAAATCCAATTTAATTTAAAAAATAACTCCAAGCAATCTAAATTTTCATTTATAATTCAAAATAATTTAATAGTATTATTTAATATAAATAAATATGAACTAAAATCAATTCAACAGAAAAAAATAACACAATTAAAAAATAATACGGTTAAAATCAATTTGACTTGGGCAATATGACACCTAAAGGTATCAGCAACAAATGTTATCTTCCAGCACGGCAAAAAGCTAGTGACCTTCTTAACGGCAATTTGTTTAAGGAGAAAAAGAGGCGAGTGTATCTCCAGCTATCCTTATTACATAAAATGATAGCTTTGATTCGGATTTATCCATAATCTAATATAATATACGTATTTATTTATATTAAGTTTGCTGATTAAAAAAATCTAAATTTTTATATATTTTGACAATTATATTCAATTCTTTTAATTTTGATAAATTAATCAATTTTATAAAAATTTTATCAATTATAGTTAATTTGAGATTTTAATCAAAATTAAATAATATAATTTTTAACATATCATCTGTCTAAAATTGAATTTTAAATAATTTGTGTTGAGTGAGTCCTATAAAGTTTAAATTTTAATTTTATATGCATATGTTATTAATAGCATCTACTATGAAGAAGTTGGCCTTTTAAATTTTTTTTTAGAAATGTCAATTTATCATCTTATTTGAAAATCTGATCACAATTCATCTAAAAAAATAATCTGAATAAGGTCTGATTAAAAAAGAAACTCGAAATGATCTGGCCCAAAATTTTTTGGATCAAACGTAACCCAACCTGAGTTCAAATTAAGGATCAATTCGAATTAAGCTAATATTAAAGCAATTTAAAAAGTTAATTTGATTTAAATTATTAAAAATATTTAAAAATTAAAATATTTTATTTATTTTTAATTTTATATAAACGTAATTTGATTGCTTATTTTTATTATATATAGTCATTTACCTAAAAAATAAATTATATATTAATTCATTAACTATTTAAATAAAATAAAAAGTTTTAATCAAGTTCTATTTATGTAAAATTTTACCTGATTAAAAAATATTTTTTAACAAAACAAAAAAATAATTTTTTTAAAAATAACTCTTCTTAATAAATTATAAAAATATCACATAAATAATAAAAAAATCAAATGAATATTTAAAAAATTGAATGACAAATTATCTAACTTAAAATATTATTTTTAATAGTAAACTTTGAAAATGACCCTATCCAAAATGACCCGACCCGTTTTTACCGCTTCTAATTTTTTCTTTTTACTTGCATTTAATCATATCAATATTATGTAGTCTCTTTTTTTCTTAAAAAAAAAAATGTAGTCCTAAATTACAAAGGGAATGATTTCTAATGCAAATTATTATTATTATTTAATTGCAATCAATGATTACTAAATGTTCTTTAGTTTTGTCAATTGATTATAAATTTAGACTTTAATTTCAATTAAATGAACAAATAAGAATGACCTCGTTTGTTTGATAAAACATGAAATTCTAAATAAAGTTTAATTAGTTTAATAGTATAAGATATATACAATTTCTTTTTCAATTTGAAGCAGCAGAGACTTTATTTTTCAATGACTATATACATATATAAAAACTTTATAATCAAAATTTTCCAAGGAAAAAAAAATTAATTAAAGTTAAATAACTTATAATGCCTAAGCGATGCTAAAAATAAAATAAGAGGATTTGTTAATAATATATTCAAGTTAAAAGAGTCAATAAAAAATTAATGAGTTAATTTTATTCTAGAGAGAAGATTTTTAAATTTCTATTTTTTATTTAAAATAATTACTTCACAGACCTAATGCAAACAGTGTGTGAGAAAGAAATCTAATACAAGTCAAAATTAAAATTATTTGCATTCAGTTAAATTTTGTTTTGTTTTAATTAGGCTAAAAAATCAACTTAGGTAAAATTTAGACGTCACTTTCTAGTTCAAACTATCCTCATCTCTCTTATGAAAAATCATCTTCTGTCAAAAATAGACAAATTAATACTAAATTTGAAAAAAATATAGAACAAGAAGTATATTTTAAAGAAATTGCAATCACGAACAACAAAGAGAATAATGATTTGAGAGAAAATAAATTGCATAGGTAAAAAAAAAAAAAAAGACACAATCACGTTAACTATATATATATATATATATATATGACACATTTTTTGAATATCAGAGAGGAGAATTATATTAGTAAAATTTGAAATCTTGACGTTCTCTTTTAAATCGTTTCACTTTACTGCTAAACTAAAACGCTAGTCAAAATGACACCTTATGTAGTGCTTGACATTCAAGTATTCAACTATGAAAAAAATATAAATGAAGATACGATGGATGAACCTAGGAAATAAAGGTCCAAGTATTCAGCCCGATCCCTTACGATTTGATTAGGTTGTTTATGGATGAAAAAGATAACAAAAAGTTTACTAGCCTGGCCTTGTCTTTGCTCTACTTCTTTGCCATTTGTGGTTGAGAAATAGAAACAAGCCATTGTGTCAATTCGCATATTGAAACATGAAAAAAAAAAAAAAAAGGGTCTTATCATTAACTGATAATTAAAAATCTTTAGAGATTTTTGATTTTAACATAATAAAAATTATAATTTTTATTGCAAAGTGTTGCCTTAACAATTTAAGATTACATATTATTAATATAATTTTTTGACGAAAGATGTGAATCTTCATTCATATATTAAAATCATTACATCTTGATATAAATATATAAATCAATACAATTAAAAAGCATCATAACATGTCCAGAATTGTTTCATTGGAAAATATCTAATTGTATTGAAAATACTTTAGGAATCATGCTCCATTCAGTGATTAATTTGATTATACTTCTTCTAATTAATTTGACCATGCTTCACATGATTAATTTGAACATATATCAATTTTTATATCTTTTAAATGAGTTCGATTGGAAAAAAAAAATCTACCACAAAAAATATTAAAACTTTTATATCGGAAGAACGCAATATCCCATAAAAAGATTCAACCACAATCCATAAAGGAAGAATACAAATATCCATCAAAATTAAAAATATAAAATCAATAAAATCAAATCCACAGATTTAGAAATTATTATAATAAAAAGAAAATAAACCCACACAAATAAAATAAAAAATAAAATAAAATGTAAATGATCTCTTTGAAAAAATTAAAACACAGAAAAATAATAAAAAGAGAAAATATATTTAAAAAAAAAAAGCTATAAATCTAATTATGAGAGAGTTACCACTGATAAGATCTTTTGATAACAATCCAAAAAGCTCAAAATAGGCTTTGAGCTGGTTAAAAGGTTTAGGAATAGCTAATGTTATAGTAGAATCGAATTTTCAGATTTTGATCAGTGCCCTCAACGTAAATATGATGATTCTTTTTATTTTTATTTTTATTTTATTTTTATCTTGGTTTGATTGTTTCGAATTGTAAAGTTCTTGCCAAGGATTTAGTGAATTGCAGTTTTGCTTTTGTTAGAAGATCAACGAACTAGGTTGCCCATTCGCTTGCAAAAGCAATTGGCTCGAAGAATGATCGAGGGTGTTGGAGCACTCAACCCCCACCTTTTATCATGAATGTATTGGCTTTTTATTTGAGTTAATGAAGATTGCTTCTTTTCGGAAAAAAAAAAAAACGTTACTAAAAATGGGTGCCTACAGCTTATTAGGGGAGTACCCCAGAACAAGCAATTGACTTAGTCCATAGTATTGACACAATTAGAAACAAGTTGAAAGAAACAACAATTAAAGGTCGTAACCTTAATGGTAGATACGGTCAAGAATGCATAATTATAAGCAATAATCATGTGTGTTCATATTTTTACTGCATAATTATTTTAAGTTCATTTTATAATAATTAATTACACTAGTGTTGTGAATATTTATGTTTAGCACACTATAAATGCCAAATCACACCACAAATATCAATAAGGTAATGCCAAAAATCTCAAAAGAATACTGTAGAGGGAGTAGATGATTTATAAGCAAACCTTCCACCATGATATAGTTTTTAGTACGGTTGTTAATAATATATTGTATTTATAGTCCTTCTAGAATTTGGAATTCTAAACTTTCGTTCACAATTTATGGAAAGTTCTCAGAATCAAGAGACTTCTAATCTAATTGGAAAGTCGGAAATGACAACTTAATTTTTTTAATAAATTACTTTTTACTAAACTAAATAATTAATTAAATTATATTATAATAAAGTTATATTCTAAATAATGTTCAAACTAAAAATTTAATGTTGGGTTAAAAAATTTTACCCTATATATATATATATATATATGTTGAGGCTTTGACGCGGTACAATTAGGGATGAACATTTAATTGATTCAATTTAGTTTTTTATTAAAATAAAATAAATCAAATTTTATATTTTTAAAATGAATTGAACAAAAATTTTTCAAAAAATTAAATAAATCAAACTGAAAATCAAAAATCAAAATTTTTTAAAACTAAAATTGAACCAAACCCATTTTCATTAAAGAACTGAATTGATTAAATAAGGTCAATTTAATAATTTTTTTTATTCACACCGATTTTTGCTTACCCCTATATACAATTGTGACAATTAGAATAAGTTAAGTTATAGGAATCTTTCATGTAAAGCAATTTTAAATTAATTAAAATTTAAAGGGTGATTAATTAGTACAACACTGATAATTAGCATTAAGTTATTTGAAATGTCCATAGTGTTTGAGCTATCAAATTAAGTTATATATAAAAATTAAGAAGTGATTAATCAGCACCCTAATGATTATTTGTTGCCATCCTACGCTCCTAGTTCCTACATCTGGCAATATGCTTAGCTAAAATTATAATAATGAGGCATTCTAGTGTACGTCAAGTGTATGTGTATGATTCCCCCTTTTTCCCCAATACTATAAAGAAGTATATATGTATGATAGAATTTTTTAGTTAGTATGAAAGGTAAAACGGATAAATAAGTTAGATGAGGCCTATGTTTAGGTTGGATTAATTTTAGATCATATTGATTTTGAGTGATGTTTTAAGTAATTGCAAGTTGAGTCATTTTGAATTACATATGGATTGAGTAAGATTATCGAATTTAAGTAAAAAAAAATTTTTCAAGTTATTTTTAAGTTTTACGTCAGATTGGATCATTTATAATTTTAATTTTAAAAAATAAAAATATGTTATTTTGACTTTAAATAAATTTTTTAAATATTTAAAATAATTTAAAATTAATTATTCAAATTGATTCACAAATTAAACTAATTTAGATTGACTCCCATGGATTGAGTTAGGAACATGTCGAGTTTAACTTTAAATTTTCAGTTAATTTTAGGTTTTGATCTTTTCAAATTTCATTTTGAGTCAAAATCATATCACTTTTTTCTAACGGATTTAAATCGAATTTTTAAGTCAAGTTAAAAACAATCACATCTAATAAAAAGTGAGTTATCTATTAATTTATAATACTAACTTATAGATATGAGTTTCGTAACATTATTATACATGATCACATTTAATACTTTGATTCATTTTTCACATTTATTTTTAATTATACTAGTATTTAGTATAATGTATTAACTTTTCAAAAAGTTTAACAAATGTTATTACTTATTCATTAAGTAGCCAATTGCCCTAATTAATGGTTAAGATTTTTTTGAGACAAGAATTAATGGTTAAGATTAAAAATAGATTAATCTAATGACTAATGTTGTGTAATTGTACAGATACTTCTGATGTACAGCAAAAGGACTCTATACCAAGTATAGATAAATAAACAAATTGAGTAATAATTCCGTCAAAAATTGTCGACTATGAGTGGCACCATATGTGCTGTCATTTTGTTGCTTGTAGGAACAAACAGATTCATGTAGTATCAAACCAGACACTATATACATAATGAAGATATGTTGGATAAACCTAGAAATTAAAGGTCCATAAAAACATGATCCCTTACGATTTGATTAGGTTTGTGGATGAAATGGATAAAAAAAAGGTTCCTGGCCTGGCCTTGTCTTTGCCTCACTTCTTTGCCACTTGTGGTTGAGAAATAGAAACAAGCCATTGTGTCAATACGCACATTGAAACATGGAATAAATCGAAAAATGGGTCTTATTATTTAAAGTATAATTACAATTCGAACCCTAAAAAATTCTTTTCTTCAATGTTTCTATACAAAATAAGGATTACCATTCAATGGAAGAAGTTTAAGTATTCAAGTATTAGAGATTTAATAATTGATGAGCAAAATTATAATTAAGTGGTCGATCAATTTAAAGTTTCATACCAAGGAACGTATGTCGTTGTCAACATTGAAACTTTTATTAATTCATAAAAATTAATATTATTCTTTAAAGCAAGAATGCTTAAATAACTGAATTAACAAAATAAATTGAACATTTTGTATTTAAAAATCCAAATTGAATAAATTGAGTTAATTGATCTTTAAAATTTTTTAAACATTGTTTTAAGTTAAAAATAAATTAAATATACTTCACTATACATATATAATAACATATACTAAGTTTTATACCTATCAACAATTAAAATAATATAATTTATATTAAAATTTTAGAAAAAAATTCGGTTCAAATTGAAATAAGTCAAATACATTGAAAAATTTGGTTCGTAGCAAATTTTGATTGACTCCAATTTCTATAAATTTAAAATTTAATTAATTCAATTTTATAGAAAGTCAAATCGAAATCGACTGAATACATTAGATTGATTTTAACTATTTACATACATTTAACCTTTGTATAATTACATGTGACAATTTCTAAGTTAATCTAAAAATTTAAATTGAATTCAAATTTGTCAAAAAAAGGTCTGAATCTAACTTGAAAAAATTCAAAATGTTTCGAATTCAAAATGACATGATAATTTGAAGTTAAATTCAGTCCAATTCAAATTTGAATTTGATCAAAATTTAAAATTTAAATATTAGTTGAAAATATTAGTTAATTTTAAATTTAAATTTGAATGTCATGTTGGTGGAGATGCTTAACGAACGTGGAGAATGTATGTTAACTTCACTGGCCTTAATAAAGCCTGCCCAAAAGACAATTATCCTGTACTTAACATAGACTAGTTTGTTGATTCCATTGCTGGGTATAGGCCATACAATTTCATTGATACATCTGTAGGCTACCTGTAGATTTGGATGTTCACATTGGATGAAGAGAAGACAAGTTTTGTTACACATGAATGCACTTATTATTACAAAGTCATATCTTTTGACCTTAAGAATGCATGAGCCACAAATTAGAGGGTCTACATGTTCAAAGAGAAAATTAGCAAGATAGTAGAAGTGTATATGGATGACATAAGAGTGAAAAGATGCCAAGCCAAAGACCATGCAAGGGATTTAAAAAAAGCTTTTAAAATATTTAATAGTACAATATAAAGCTTATCTCAAAGAAGTGTGCTTTTAGGGTTGAAATAGGCAAATTCCTTGTTTTCATGACTTTACATAGGCGAATAAAGGCTAACCTTGAACAGATCCAAGCAATTCTTGATATAAAGCCACCCATAATGATTAACGAAATTCATAAGCTTAATGGGAGGATCATAGTATTGGGGATATTCATATCATCCTAAGCTCAATGTTGTTTTCCCTTCTACAAAACATTGAGGGATCTCAACAAGTTCATTTGAAATGATGAATGTCAAAAGGCCTTAGATGAATTAAAGGCATTCCTTGATTCACCTCCCTTACTTAGTCATCCTAGGAGGATGAGCCACTATTCATATACTTATTTGCAGGTAAAGAAATGGTGGCTTTAGTATTAATTAGAGAAGAAGAAGGAAAACATAAGTCAGTCTATTACATTAGCTGAGTACTTAAAAGAACTGAGCTAAATTACCCTCTGTTAGAAAAATTGGCATATGCATTAGTTAGCTCGGCCATAAAATTGAGACATTACTTTTAAGCTAACACTATAACCATCAGCACAAATCGACCCCTACGCAAGATCTTGTAGAAAGCTAAGATCTTGGAGCAAATAGCCGAATGGGTAATCCAACAGTGGGAGTTTAATATTAGATGTAAGCTAAAACAAGCGATGAAGGCCTAAGTTTTAACAAACTTCATGGCTGAACTAATCGAAGAGCGAAAACCAAAGCAAAACCTAAAAAAAGGAAGAAAAGAGGTTACATATGGATGAAGCCTCTAGTGGAGAAGGGGTAGGAGCTAGGATTATCTTGAAAGGTCCAAATAAGATCACCATTAAGTATGTTATTAGATTAAAATTTTGAGCTATTAATAATGTAGTAGAATACGAGGCACTAATTACTAGGTTACAATTGGCACAAGAGGTTCGAGCTGAAAGCATCCTCATATACAATAATTCACACTTGGTGTTTCAATAGATACTTGACCAGTACCCAGATCCCCACATGCTTTAGATATATCGATCATTCTAAGCATCTCTTAGCTAGCATAGAGGTGAAGGGAGGAAGTTCACAAATAAAATAGATCTCTCAGGATGATAATGAAGAAGTAGATTCCCTAGCCAAGTTATTTGACTTTCCATAAGCCATTTTACCTGAAATGGTGTTATTAGAAGAGTAGGGATAACCTAATATCCTTTAGGAAATGCACATAACTATCATAACTACGAAGGACAATTGGATGTGTCCTTTTATCAAATTCCTAAAATATGGGCAACTCCCTACGGACCTAAAGAAGCTCAATCAATCATTAGCATAATTACATACTATGCAGAACAAGATGGGGTCTTATACAAAAGATCTTACATTCAACTATAGTTTAGGTGGGTTTTTTTAGAAGATGCGAATTATGTGCTCAAAGAAATTCATAAAGGAATTTGCAAGGTTTATGAATTTGCCAATACCTTAGCTCAGAAGGCTTTCTTATTAGGCTACTTCTAGCCTTCTATGTTTAAAGATGCCAAGGAGCTGGTTAAAAAATGTGATACCTGCCAGAGACACGACACAATCCTCGACAACCAATAGTCGATTAGTAGCCATCGACTTGGCATGACTGTTTGTTGCATAATTCACATATATTTCATAACTACTTCATTAACAATATTGCTGATATTATCTCATATGAGAAGGATTAAAGGAAGTAAGTTTGTGTTTTGTAGGCTTAAAATGGAGAAAAGTGGTCAAAAAGCAAGAGAAGGCAACCTAAGTTCTAGTTTTAAGTACTGCTCAGTATTTTGAGAATCTCTCTCTCTCTACACAGCTCTAAATGAGGTGATTAAAATGCCATTGCAACGTTAAGACATATGGCTATAATTTTAATGTTTTGAACTTGAGATAATTTGGCCGTATTTAGGGTCTAAAGTCAATCACAATGCCTAAGAAATAAGTCAAGCAGAATCATTAGACATGGCCATGCGCATTGTCGTATGGGCGAGAATGTCGAAAAGGGACTTTTAAATTTTCCCTAATTTATTCCTTTTCCAATTTCCTAAGGTTCCTAATTAGAAACTACCTTAAGAGCACTATTTAAGGAGATAAAACATCATCATCAAAGGGGGGTTTAGCAAAAGGAAGAACCCATCTAGGGCATCAAATAACCATCTAATAAACCAAGGAATCAATCAATCACGGGTTTTGGAGCAAAGAGGAGTAAGAAGGCAATTAATCAAGAGCTCAAGAATTGAAATCCATAACTTCAATTATCATTAGTTTGATTATTTCTTCTTCTCTTTCTTCTATTATGAGCTAATTATCTTTACGCTAAGGTTGTAAATAGATCTTGTGTGACTTATATTGGTTTTTCCTTAATCTAAGTCTTTTGATTTCATTCATTGTTTGTGTTAGTAATTGTTGAGTGCTTTATACTTTTGATTAATTGACCATTAATCATCTTAGTTCCATGAATTGACAATGGAGACATGCTTTTCATAAAATAGATCCTTCAATAATTCCCTTATTTTTTTATTGAGTTAAGAAACCTTAAAAAACCATTGTTGTCCATTGAGTCTTGCTTTTTGAGGCAATTGCATGATGTCTAGCTTTTGAGTTAAGAAATTGTTAGCTTAACATGTTTTTGTATGTCAATTTCTATTCAAAATGGATTAATTTATCACCATATTGACTCTATAATAACACTTGATGAATTAATCAATTAAAGAAGGATTAAGGAACCATTAGAAGGTCACCACTTGAAGTTGAACCCCTAGCTAACTTCTTATATTGATTATTTCCTTTGTGATTACTTTTTATATATTTTACTTAGTTTTAATTCTTAGTTTAAACCTACTTTCAATTAAGATTTCTAGAAAATACACGGAACAAGATGTTTAGTACTTAATCCCAATCCTCTTGGGAATGATATCCATACTATTATGCATTTTATTACTTGACGACCTATGCACTTGTAGTTTAAGGGGTTATTTATATAGCACTAACACATCATTAAGTTTTTAACGTTGTAGCTAGGGATTGGCAACATTAATACTAATACATTATTTCTATATTACTCTAGAATTTTCATTTTACTTTTGTATAGTTTGTATTTCCTATTTTTTTTTTATTATTTCTTACACATTATTAAAATTTAATGACATGGATACGCTCAATGAATTACAAGCTCAGGTTTCTATCCTCTGTAGGAAAATAAATTCCAGGACTTATAATGTAGCTTCTTCTTCTTTTTCATAGATGGTATGCAAATTGTGTGGGACGATTGGTCATAGAAGCATGGCTTGTCAAATAGGGAATTCTTTTACATATGGTCAAGTAAGTTATATGGGAAATTTCAATCACCAATCCTATGATCTTTATTATAATACCTACAACTTTGGTTGGCAAGACCACCCCAACTTTTTTTTAGTCAAATGACAATTATTTAAACTCCAATCTTCAAGCTCTACTATTTTCATGAACCACTAACCATTCAACCCTAAGAGGAAAAGTCTTGCCTAGAAATCCTATTAGAGCAATAGATCATCGAAACTGATGCTAGGAAAAAACAAATGTAAAGAAGATTAGATGTCAATCTAGAAAGCTATACCTCTTCCTCCCTCCATAACTTTGAAATCAAATGGGAACAACGAATAATGATTTAAAATTTAAATCTCATGGGACCTTACTTAGTACCTCCAAGCCCAATCTTATGAAGCAAGTCAAGGAAATTACATTAATGCAAGGCAAAAAGATAAATTCAAATTTGAAAGAGGAGGAAGGAACTAAGAATGAAAAAGACAAGGATGTAAGACAATCCAATGAAGAAAATCAATCCTTATGTGCCTCTTAAGCCTTATATGCCTCCTATACCTTTTTCTTTAAGATTAAAGAAGAATAGGGAGTATAAAGAACTTATTAAAGAAGGTAAACCACAAGGAAAACTACCCATAGAGGACGAAAGATGCTTGAGCATTGATAAAAAAGAAGATCATGAGCATGAAGTTTGTCAACAAAAAGGAAAAAGTTTTAAGCTTGAACAATATATATTGGTAAGTAATGAAGAAGATTTTATTACCAAAGCATATAAGGTAAGTAATACTTCAATTTTTGAAATTCATGGAACTAACCCATCTTCTCTCTTCCTTATTGGTGGATTGAACTGTGATGAGGTAACAAAGACACTTTCTTATCTTTTACATTTTGATCAATTAGACCTATTAGACTAGGTTGGTCAAACCTAGGTCATAAGCCTTTTTTGATCTTAACAATGGAGATTAATTAGTTTTAATGATTTGTTTAAGTGTTGTGTTATAGTTTATAAGGTATTTTTTCATTAAAAGTTGGATGGAAGTCAAAATCTCCATCTTTAAGAAGAACATCCAAATTTGCGATCAGTATCCACTAAATTGTGATTGCAACCTTGCAATAAGGATGGATGAAGCTAGGCTAGAAGAATTCACAGATGAATTTGTAGCTGCAACTCAGCTGAAGGGAGTTTGGTTTATTCACAGAGAAATTCGCGATGTCATTCATATCCAATGTCGCGACCACGAATTTTACAGCAACAAAGGAGGGAACCAGAACCATAGCCACAACACTACTAATATCCAAGAAAATTGTTGAAAAATAAAAAATATAAAGGCAAAGGATCTGTTGTGACTGCGACTAAAGAAAGTGTTGCCTCCTCACCAGATAGAGGAATTCGCGACCTCACTCACATGCAAGAGAAAGTTCAATCACGACCACAACTTTTGAGTAGTTGATTAAACACAATGGCTATATTTCTTAGACAACTAATGGGTGAAGGACAATTGGACTAGCCTTTAGACACAGAACGAGGTTCTCTGTCATAATTCAAGGTAATTTTGAAAATAACGACCATGAAATACCAGTAGCAATAACGAATTCCACCTAATAAGTATTTAATGCACAATTTGCTTAACACAACTTAGAGATTTGGGGATAGTTTTTGAGTAACGTATCTTTAGTGGATGTTGGCTATAAATATTCCACCAAACTGATGTAAATGTAGAAAATTTCATTTATTGTAATCAAACTCATGCAAATTTGCTACTCATTCTTTTTACTCTTTTTTATGTATTATTGATTGTTTGGTGTTAACATTAAATACCTTTTGTAAGTAGGTTGACTGTTGGCCTAGCTTCTAAAACTCTTGTAAGAGTTTAAAGCGTGAGCGTATCCAAAACACTTGTGAGAGGTTTTGTGTGAGCCTAAAAACATAAATTGTAATGGTTGTGTGTGAGCCATAAAACACATTGTGAAAGTTAGGTGTGAGCTTGAAAACACCATTCTAGTTGAGTGAAATGCCCAATTATAAAGCATTGGGGAGTGGACGTATGGTTTGTTAACACCTAAACCGCTATAAACATCTTGTGTTTATTTTCTCTTTTCCTTTTTAACTCTCTAAACACCTTAACCTTCTTTTAAGTATTTTAATCTCCCACCAATTCAACCCCATTTCTTGGTGCACTAAGCCAACAAGACCCATTACCATATCTTTATGATCATACATATTTTGAATAAAAAGATATCTCATATGTTATAATCTTTAATGACATAACCCAAGAACAAGAAAAGAGGTCAAGAAAAAAGAAAGAGGTATTTAGAATGGATAATCATGGATTTAAGGGATTTTAGTCTAACAAACTACTTACATCCGATCTTAATGAAAGACAATTATAAACCCAAGGTAAAGCTTAAATGGCCACTCTTAAGGGTCAAGCTAATGACCTTAAATTAACATGTTTTCTTTTTATTTTTTTTTTGTGTCTTTTTGCTTTATATGTTGTGTTCTTAGCTCTTGCTTATATGCTTAATTGTAGATTTTATTTCTTAGGTCTCCATTAAGGTAATCCTTCTTTATCCTTCTTCTCTCTTTTACATTCATGGCATCATTGAGAATAATGATGAATTTATGTTTGGGAGAATTAAGGATTTCATTGCTAAATTTATGATTTGAATGAAAAATTTGATAATTTATATGATTAAAGAGATAGTTTTTGAGGTCTAAAGGTGAATAATCAAAAAAGAATTTAATAACCACTTATTTGAATTAATTGAGTTAAATTTGCTTACGATAATGATTTGGTCTTGGTTAATATGTTTGATTTATAATTATTTATCACTATGGAAAAATTTGAGCACACTTGATAAAATATGGATTTTAAAATTGAAATTGATAATCATGCATGACTTCAGTGAGTGGACACTTCTACACATGCTAGAGCTTATTATATCATTTTTTAGTCAAAATCTTAGAACTTGAAATCTTTAAGAAAATGATTAAGGCATTCTTTGATTGCCTCATTCTTCCCCATCCATAACTTATTTTACATTGATCCTTTTCACCCACTTTTAGCCTTAATAAATATTATTTGTGAGTATTAATAGCCTTTCATTCTTTAACCCATGACCTTTATTATATTTATATAACTTAAATAATCTTTTACCTCCCTTATCAAGAGAATAAAGTTAGGATATGCTTATATGATAATAATGTGTTATATGTTGGGCCATTCATGTGCATATTTGAAAATTTTGCAAAAAGGGCTCATTCATTATTATATGTTACACTATAAGGATCAAATCAAGTTTGAGGGTGGCATATTTGAAAATTTCCACTTATATATGCTTTATTTAAAAAAAAAGAGAAAAAGAAAGAAAAGAAAAAGAGAAAGAAAAAGAGAGAAAAAATGTTAAGAGGAAGAAAAGAAAGAAAAGATGAGATCAAACCACTAAGGGAAAACAAAAAAGGTAGCATAAATGCCTTATGAGTATGGATAATGCACATGAAGTGGTTCATCATACTCCACATCATTAGTATAGCTAATATTTTAACAAAGTTTTCTTGTTTTAGACTTGACCACTTCTTGAAAGCCCTCTTAGCCTTACATTACAAGCCTAAATGTTGGCCTTAGTGCACTAAGAAAGGAGGTTGAATTGATGAAAAATTTGAAGTTTTAATTTTGGAGGCAGCTCACAAATATGAAAGATTAGAGAAAGAGAAGGAGAAGAATGAACACAAGAGTTTTATAGTAGTTCGGGTATTAGCCAACCTTATATCCACTCCCTAATTCATCAATTGGGTGTTTCACTTAATCACTAGTGTTTTACAAGTTCACACTCAACTACGTGTTTAGGCTCACACCAAACTTTACAAGTGTTTTCACAAGGCTCACACTCAACCTAATGTTTTAGGCTCACACCAAACCTTATAAGTGTTTTCCTAAGGTTCACACCTAAACCTATAAAAGAGTTTTACAATTAGGCTAAATAAGAGTTTTTTATACAAGGGCTCACTCTCAAACCCAACCCAAGGTGTTTAAAGCTCACACCAAACTATGTACAAAGAAATAAAAAGTTAAAGTTGAGAATTAACTTAGCAAGAGTTTTAACACATGTCAATGGTTATCCTCTTGCATTCAAGTCCATTTAGTGGTGTATTTATAGGTAATAATCACCAAAGAGACGTTACAAAGAAACTATGCCTAAATCTCTAAGTTGTGCTAGACATATCTTGCATTAAATGCTCGTAAGACGAAATTCGCGGTCAAGACTGAATTCGCGGTCGCTAATTTTAAACTATGTCTAACGGCTAGTCCACATAACATGGAACTATTGGTCTCTTCAAAAACTATTCATTGGATCTTTCTAACGGATCTTAAAATTCGCGATCCCTACTTCAAATTCATAGTTACTATTTTCCTTTTCGGACGCGATTGTCACCGAGAAATTGTCTGTCTAACATGGAGATATTATTTTTGAAATTCGCGGTCACTATTGAAATGCACGATTGTGACTTTTGAATCTCAGCAACACTTTTTTCAAAATTCGTGGTCACTTAGAAATTCGTGATCACTAATTTCAAAGGAAGATTTTCATACTTGGAGTTTTTTTTGCTTCTAATCACTTCTATTCAACTCCCAATGAGATTCTATCTTAATATCTACAAAAACAACACTTAAAATTGATATTAAAACCTTTCAATCTATATTGTCAAGATCAAAAGAGAGTTTTGACTTAGGTTTTCATAACCTAGTCCAACAATCTCCCCCTTTTTTATTTTGACAATCTAGATTGAATATGCAAAGGATAAAGAATCAATTATGCATGCTCCTAAGAGAATGATTGTGAAGTGATTCAAATCATAAGTATGAAATTGCTCGCCCTCAATCCATACTCCCCCTTAGTTATTTTAATAAGATCATTGTCTTAGTTTATTACAAAAATAGTTCAATTTTCTCTCATCCTTTTTGTATATTCCCTCTTTTATCTCTCCCTTTTGTTAAGATAAAAAAAAGAGAGGAAATAGGAGGGAATAAAAGAGAGAATGGGAAATATGAGAGGGAATGACCACAAACTTGTCAATTGTACAAACTCAAATTAGAATGGTAAACATAAGTAATTTTGCATAATGATCACAATATGTCACATAAGAAGATAAATGGATGAAACATAAATGCAAAATAATTCAAACATTTAAAGATGTCTGAACACACAAACTAGGGCAAAAAATTTAAGAATTTTCATATATGACCCTAGTATAAAGTATATGATTTTCAATAGTTGATTTGAACATTTGAAATGTAGAAAACCTCAAATACAAAATGAATTGATTCAACTCATCACACAATCAATCAAATCAAATCAAATATGTCAACACATAGATATATCAAGCAATAAAACTCCCCCTAAATGTCTGTATAAAAATATTAAGTTAAAAAATATAAAGGATAAGGGATACATTACAAGTTTAGTATTAATGGCTTGATATCCCTTCTTTATTAGCAATCTCCATTCACCTTTAGATTTTCCGTTATGAGAATTTGGTGAAGGAGTCCCCATCCTACAATATCAACCACTTTGCTTTGTTACCCAAACATACTTGGGTCCTTGGGGGTTAGTCTTGGAAACGTCCTCCAATTTGAAGTGTGCCTTCTTAATGTGGCAAAATACATTGATGTGCCTATGTCTCATGCAACAATGACATTAAAGTTTAGAATTATGAGCCTTTCTTCTATGTACAATCATAGTATGACTAAGGGAGCCTTCTCATATTTAGGTGGTGAGAATGTATGCAAGTGTATGATTGATTAGGAGTAGAAAAGAATTTTTTGTGTTTGTGTGTTTGAGCATGCTTCTTATCATAAATGTAAGCATAATTTGCTCTTTGAGCCTTAAGGGGCCTTTCTTTTGCCCTTAGGCATAGGTGGCTTTGTCCTAGGAGCACTTTTCTTCCTCATGACCTTAATACTTAAAGTTTGAGGTGTTATTGCTTTAATGAATGTTGTGAGTGAAGATGTAGATGAAAAGGCTTCATTGAAGCCTAAACCATGCCTAACTTAAGGAGGTCTTTGTGATATAATAAGTGTATCCAAAGCTTCATTTCCCTTATGAAACTTAGAAATAAAATTTCTAAGCCTAATGATTTCACCCTTTAAAGAGACATTTTCCTTTCTCAGGGAGGTTAGAGATGAAGATGAATTTGAAAGACTCTCAACAGATTTTTTGAGTTCTTCATTTGAGTCCTCAATTCACTTACAAGATTATTCAAGGATTTAAATTCATCCTCTAACTTGGAACATTTTTTCTTGTAAGTTTTCATTTATGACTTATATTTATCACATTTCAAAGTGAGAGCTTCTAAAAACTCATCATCTATATCATCAAATGCATCATAATCATCATAAGAGTATGGAGAAGTACTTACCTCTTTAGAGGAGTCTTCTTGAGCCATGAAGTAAAAGTTTGCTACTTCATCTCCATCTCCATCTTCATCACTTGAATCATCATCACAAGTAGCATTAAAGGTCTTCTTCTTTTCCTTATGATGATAAGAAGATGATTTTCTCTGGATTCTTCTTTCTCTTCTCATTTTCATTAACTCTTTAGTTTTTCTTCATATTTTGGCAAGCTTTTTTT
>CATIWR010086247.1:0-39505 GCA_949677035.1 Omphalea diandra | reverse complement strand
ACAAACATTACATATATTTTCAAGTATCCCAATTACAACAGTGCAAGTGTCATTATCGTGTTTTCTTCAAATTCACATGCCTAAATGCTTATTTATCAAATGCATATATTTAAATATTACGTAATTTAAAATGTATATGATTTGAGTTGAGGATGTTACATGTTATGTGTAGATTGAGCAAATACACACATAATCCCAATAATAATCATTGGAGTTCATTAGTAAGCCTTATGAAATATATGAGAGTACCATGAAGTATGATATTTTATATAGTGGATTTCCTACTATATTAGAAGGATATAGTGATGCTAACTAGATCTTAGACTTATATGAGATAAAATCCACAAGTGGATATGTTTTTACTTTAGGAGGAGGTGTTATTGCTTGGAAATCAGTTAAACAAACCATCATTGCAACTTCCACCATAAAGTTAGAGTTTATAGCTCTTGAGTCAACTAGAAAAGAAGTTGAGCGGTTAAGGAATTTTCTAGCAGAAATGCCTTTGGGCATGTAACCAACACCTTCAGTGTCTTTGCATTGTGATTGCCAAACAGTAATTGCTATTGCAAAGAACAAAGCTTTCAATGGAAAAAATAGACATATGCATCTAAGACATGAAGTAGTAAAGCATCTGCTAAAGGATGAGATTATTTCCATTGATTATATGAAGTCAAAAATGAATTTGCCAATCCTCTGACTAAACTATTAGGAAGAAAATTAATTTTTGAAACATTAAAGGGAATGGGACTTAAGCCAATTTGTGATTAATAGTTATAGGAACCTAACCTTTATGATTGGAGATCCTATGAATAAGGTTCATATGGGTAACAACAAGTCACTAGTTAATCCTGTTAGCACACATAACTTGTCCCTTCTTATGATGTATGTGCAGTACTAGGTTGCATTATTTGAAAGGATGAGTTAATCTCTTAATGATTTCATATCCCTTAAGGGAAGTGTATATCATTGCAATATACACTTGATGCAATCACCTATGCGAGTGTGGAGTGGGGCCACTCTTATGAAATCATGGTACAATTTCTAGATCACTCATGAAACTACCAAGTGCGCATACGGCCTATTTGTGCAAAACAATGTTGAACAACAAGCCTTATGGGTATAATGTGATTAATAAGTCTTTAATTTACAATAAAGAGTATTTTGGTTCATAAAAGCTATAAGTTTTACCAAAACTCTGTAAATTAAATCTTATTTTTCTAGGTCTAATTTATAGTCTAAGAGACACTAGATTCAAATCATTAACACTTATGAATATCCAATAAATTAATACTATTATCATTATTATTATTATTAGTCCTCTTTTAAGGTCTTTTAGAAATATGTGGGGATTGTTGTATATTGTATAGTATTTCTATAAGACTATTGTTCCATTATTTTAGCCTTAAAATATTTTATTTTTGTCTATAAAATTATCCTTATCCCTATGTACATGTTTTTGACTTGGTGTAAAACTACAAAACTAAAATCCTGATTTTATACCATGTACCGATATGGATTAACAGTATACTTCATATTATCTCTGCTACTACTTGGCTATAATGTTAATAATATATTCTTCTCTATACTAGTTACTGGGTTAACAAAATTAGTATAAAAAGTTGTTCATGTTTCCATAAATTATATTATAAAGAGTTGTTATATCCTAAGGGGTAATAAACCTTTTAGTATTGTGTTCTACACATCTCAACTTTGTTCCCTCTTGTTTTCTTATTTTTCTTATTCTATTTCTCATAAAAAAAAAACCTGTGAGGTTTAAGGGTTCAACGTCACTTGTTTTTTCACTAGTAGCCAATCCTTTTTGATTTTATGGTGGTTATGTTATGATGTTGTGTATTTCAATAATCCTTGAGCATTAGCCTTAGCTAAACTTGAACTTGAAAATTTTGTGTTCAAATCTTATCATCTTACTAGGAAAAATAAACTCTAAAATTTTATTGCCATCCTTTGAGTTGATTCTACTATTGTGACTATGTACATGTATCCTAACCATCATATATGTTAGTTGTAAAAAGCATATCATTTGTAAGGCCGAAAGCATCATGAGACATGTAACGAGCTTGTAGAGCTTTGAGCAATCATGGAGTATCTCATGCCACTGAGTCTGATAGTTATATAGGAAACTTTTATGAGGAAGAAAATGACGAGGACTAAGTGAGTTATAGTTGCCTCCCTCGGGATCCCCTAGGCTTTAGTTTTTTTTTTTTTTTTTTGTTATATGAATTATAAAGCATTTTAGTGCAATGATGGGAATTATATGACAATTTTTGGGTAGGTTTTTGAGCCCCTTTAGACATTACTTTTGGATATTTAGGATGTTTAGAGCATTCTCGAGGTTAAGATGTCTTAATTTTGTCATATTTTATCATTTTTTGCCATTATGGTGCCCATTCGCTATTTTGACGCTTTGTGTACGATCAAAACGAAAGATGTATTGAACATATATATATATATATATATATATATATATATGTGTGTGTGTGTGTGTGTGTGTGTGTGTGTGTGTGTGTGCGCGCCCTTTTAAACTAATCTAAGATGATCTAAATGCCAAAAATACAAAGGCGACTCTACTATAGAATGCACAAACTAGTAAGTTATCTATATAGATGAAAACTTAGTTGTGTGGACAACCTTGATGCTCTGTACAACCAACTTAATTATTCATAATTATCAAGCACTATTCACCTTTTTTCTCCTTTCAAAAACCCTCGTTCTTGATTTCAGTGCCCATATATGTTATTTTCACATTTTCCACCATGGTTAGAGTATTTTTAATGTATCCTCCCACCTTAAATTAGTTTGATCTTCCTTAGGTGCATTTCAAAGCCCTTTGTTGTCTTTCTTTTATTTGACTTAGCATTGATTTTTTGCGGATAACTTATTACTTCTAGGACCCTACTACCCATTATTTTCATTTTCGAGAGACTAAGATCTGCCCCTTAGTAAAGGAGTTGGGTGCTATTTTTAACTATCTCATAATTGGTATAGATTGGATTGCATTACCACACTTGGCTTACCCACATATTTGAAGAATGATGGAGTTATTTAACTTGCACTATGATGAGGTACCCACATACACCTTGGGAGAAGAGATGATCCTTACATCTTTTTTGCTTATTGTATGCCCCTCGAAGGGTCATGCTAGAGCTACTCAGGTTCGTATTTTAGTGGTTGTCTTATTGGGGGAATTCCTACTGCGGAGGGATGATATGAAGATCGACCTCTAGGTTTTTTCATTTATTGAAGACATTGAGTTAAGAATGATCATAGTTCCTGTGATCCATGAAGAGACCATTTGTGAGCCTATGCACACTAAGGATCAGTGAATCTTTCATCGAGAATCCATTATTGCTTCTAGTATGGGTTTATTTTACAGCCTTTTATTTTTTATTCATTTATTTTTTATCCTTTTTACTTTATTTATGTTCTTATTTTTTAGCCCTGACTTTTGCCTAAACTGTCCTTACGGGTTTTCAATCTAACGGGCTACTCATTTTTGCTTAGGTCGCCCTTCAGATTTTTAACCTAACAACTCTTTCCTTTTATTTCTTTTTTCTTTTCTTTTCTTTTTATTTTTTATATATAGTAGTAAAAGAAACTACACTTGTTATAGATTCCTACCGTGAATGCGAGACATTATTTCTCTCAGCATCATTCAAACTGTCATCTGTCGAGACCTACCTCCACTATGGTTGAATTGTCTAAGGGATGTCCCACATCTCAAATTCTAGCATTCATTGGACTTGCCTCTAGTGGAGGCTAACCGGGGTCACTTTGAGGACCTAAGAAGGGCGTGTGATTATTTTGGCTCTAATATCCAATACTTTTCCCAATTCAGCCAAGGTTTGTCAGCAATTTAGAGCTATATAAGGTATAATGGGCTTTCTCCCTTCTTTCAGAAAGGGACCCCAGATTCAGCTTCCTAGATAAGGTGGAGGCCACATAGGCTAATCACTATATTCATTACAAGAAAAGCAAAAAGCACCGATGGAATATGACTGGAAAAGAATAAGAAATATGCGAACGAATTGTCGTTGGTATTTACTGATGAAATTATTCCATCGATAAATTTTAGTGCTAAAGATTAGTGCCAAATTCACTGATGGAATTACCGACATAGGAAAGTGAAAAGTCGTACTAGAAGTCACATAGTTAGGAGTCCATTGACAATTTTGTAAAATAAATATTCTAAAAAATAAAGACAAAATCATTAATTTGATGTGGCATGTTCCATTGGTAATTCGTTAGTAAATGAGAGAGAAAACTTTTATGACCCTCTCTTTTTCTTCCTCTTCTTCTTCTTCTTCTTTTCTTCCTTTCCTTCTCTCTCTCTCTCTCTCTCTCTCTCTCTCTCTCTCTCTCTCTCCCCACCACACCTTTTGTCGCAAGAAGGCTAATACCGCCACTCTCTTTATCTCTACCTCCCTCTATGTGGTGTCGCTCTCTTTATCTCTACCTTACTCTATCCGGTGCCGCTCTCACTATCTCTGGCTCCCTCTGTCCGGTGCCGCACTCACTATCTTTGCCTTCTTTTGTCTTTCTATAGCCTCTTCTATCTCTTCCACTATCTCTACCACCGCTGTAGGTACCACCACTTGAGGAGGAAGCATCGGTGCTTTTTTAGGTGTGCTAAATTCTTTTTTTTTATTTATTTATATATTATTTATGTGATTTCTGTGAAAATTTTCATATATGTGAGTTGAAAATTTGTGTATTATAATTATGAAATTTAGTATTTTTCATTAATTGAAAATTTTGTGAATTATTTTGATGGTGTTGTAAATATAAAAATTAATTGTGATTATTTGGTTGATTATTTTATGAATTATTTTAATTCATTATTTTGATTGATTATTTTGTGAATTAACTATAAATTATTTTGATGGAAATTTTTGCAAAATTCTAAAATTGGAAAATTTTTATTGAGAATTTCGTGAAATTCTAGAATTCTGAAATTATTTTGTGAAATTCTAGAATTGGAAATTTTTGTGAATTAATTTTTTGAATTTTCATTAATTCTGGAATTTATATTATAAAATTGATGGTATGAAATTGTTTGATTGAGAATTTTTGTTAAGAAATATTGTGTAATTTAGTTTATTTCTTTAGAAATTGTGTTAGTTATTGTGAATTATATAATGAGGAATTTTATATAAATTTTTTGGCTTAATTTTGTATTTTGTGCATATTGTTTTTGAAATTTTGCCAGTTTATTAATGTATATCGCACAATTTTGTAAGTTTTGTTAATTTGTGTTAAGTTTGTTATTATGTTAATATATTTTGTGATAAATTAAGTGTAATTTTATTAGTTTTGTAATATTTTGTGAATTTTGTAATAAATTTATTGTTATTTAGAGAAGTTTATAATGAATTATGTGAATATTGTTATTTTTTAATTTAGTGAAGTTTGTAATTTGTAATTTGTATAATTGAGTGTAAATTCATACATTTTAATTTAGATTTTATACAATGTATAATTTATTGTACATTTATTATAAATTTTGAAAATTTATTGTAAAGTCAATAATGTTGTAATATTTTGTGAATTAATGTAATAAATTTAGAGTTATTTTAATTAATTTTGTTATTTCAGAGAATTTTATTAATTTTAGAATTTTAAAAATTTTGAAAATTTAATAAAGTATGTAAATTTAGTGAAAATTTAGTAAAAATTTAAATTAATTTTGATTAAATTTTATAATTTATTGTATTTGTTCAGTAGAAATTTAGTTTACAATTTGTTTATTAATTGAATTTGGAAAGTTAAGAAATTTAATAAATTTACTAAATTTTAGAAATTTACAATTTATTAATTTAGGTAGGTCCTTTAATTATAATGTAATTAAATTTTTAGAAAATTTAAATTTATTACTTTTAGAGTAATTTAATTAAATTAATTTATTGAGATTTATAATTTATAATTATTAGTTTACATTTTGTAAATAGGTTGATTTTTTTTTTCTTGTTGAGTTAGAGAGTTTCACACTTTAAGAGTTAGGTATTTCAATAAAGTTTGATAAATTTAAAATTATCAATAAAAATTAAAATTTTAGAATTATATAAAATATTTGAATGTTATTATACAATATTTGTATGTTTAATAATTTGTATATTAAGAAATATATATATATATATATATATATATATATATATATATATATATTATAAAATTATAAAGTCCCCATAAAAGTTAATAAGATTGCATAAAATGTTAAAAAAAATGTAAAAAATATAATTGATTTCAAATTTAAAACATAACACATCTAAAATTTAAACTTAAAATTTATATGCCTTGAATTGCATAAAAATTGAATTGTCCTAAAATGAGAAATAAAAACTAAAAAAAATTAAAGACTCAAAATTTATATGCCTTGAATTGCAATGAAATTGATGATATAATAAATGCTTGAATTGTTGTAAAATGAGAAATAAAAAATAAAAAATTAAAGACTCAAAATTTTATATGCTTTGCATTGCATAAAAATTGATAATGTAATTAATGCCTTGAATTGTCCTAAAATGAGAAAGCATATAATTGACATTAATTATAGAAAAAAAAAACTATTTGTCCAAAATTGTTCAATAAAAAATGAAATTTAATACCATAAAATACTCAAAAATTTAATAGACTTGATTTGTCATAAAATTTATAACATAATTAATCTCATAAAATATGTAAAAAAGTAATAATATGATAACAAAAATTTTCAAAAATATCAAAAAAATTTGCATTAATAATATTCCATATAAATTTCATTAAATTCTAAAGGTCTCAAAAAATGTACCATTATACCATAAAATTCAAAAAGATTCATAAAATTGATGAATATTCCATAATTTTGAACTTAATGTCGAATGCTTACCTGTTTTAAATGCTTACCTGTTTTAATTTATCTTTTATTTTGAATTTACATTTTATTGTTTTTAAAAGGATAATACCAAACTAATATGTAATTTATAGAAAATTTTGTTAAATTTTCTATAAATTTTATGGAATAAAATATAGGCGTAAAGTTAGATACTCGTTGGATGTGATTTTCATTATATGATGAGATCAAACTAAATTGCCTAAAGCGGACAGTTTGAAAATTTCATTGTGTAATATAACTTGTTATACAATATGTTCTTTATGTTGTGAATTTCAGTTAGTTATCTCTTAGATATCTCCTACACATTCTCTTAGTGCATAGTGATAAATATTGAAAAAATTTTTCATTTTAAAAAACTATGAGAACTGTAGTGAGACATTGTTGAAATTTCAACAGATGTATGAACTATATTGTTACGGCATTCGATGGGTTAGGTTTTTTCCTTATAAGGATGATGAGATAAGGAGATAATATTAGATATGAAAAACACAAATATCATAAAAAAAAAATAAAATGAAAATTAATACATGTTTGTTTAATTGCATTGTTATCTCATAATTTTCAAGATTTCATAATGAGTTCAGATAAGGTTTGGATGTATTTGAGGTTGAATGATGGTTTATTACGACCATAATTCTTAGAAGGTGCGAACCATTTTATTAAATTTGCAACTTTTCAATTTGAATTTATGGATGAAATTAAAATTTTATGTCCATGTAATCATAAGAAGCGTCAAAACTGCATTTATGTAGACCCCAATATAATAATGTTACATATTATGCAAAGGGGTTTTATTGCATGCTACTATGAAAAGTATTTGCACGGTGAAGTGTGTAGTTTTGAAACAACAACTACATATGAACATGAGCTTTTAACTAATAATGTATGTCAAAGTGAACTAGAACCTAGTGGATACCATAATATGGTAGTGGATGCAACTGGGCTAGAGTTTGATTGGAATGGAATGAATGAAGCCTCTAATCTGAAAATTATGTTTATTTTTGTTCTAGTTCTAGAACCTAAAAATCTTAAACAGAAGTTGGATGTATTCATGCAGCGCATGATTGTCGAATTGAAAAAGTTATGAAAAATTGGGGTAGAAACATATGATATTTCCACAAAGCAAAATTTTCAATTATGAGCTGCTTTATTATGGATTGTTAATGATTTTCTCGCTTATAGTATGTTGTCTAGATGGAGTACTTAAGGCAAACTTGCTTGTCCATATTGCATGGAATATACTGATGCCTTCACACTTTCAAATGGTGGTAAGCAATCTTAGTTTGATAATTTCCAGAAATACTTATTGCCTGATCGTTCGTTAAGATGGAACAAACATACTTTTCTATAGAATCGAATGGTAGAAGATTTGGCTCTGCCCATAATGTCAAGAATGGACGTGTTAGAGGAAATAATTGAATTACGATTGATGAAGGTAACTGAAGTTGGGTCTAAAGATGTTAATAATCAAATAACAAAATGGACAAGTTATGGGTGGAAGAAACAAAGTACATTTTGAGATTTGCCTTATTGGAATACTAATTTAATAAGACATAATTTGGATGTCATGGAATTGTGCAAATCTATTAGAAAATATTTTTAATACGATGATGAATCTAGAAGGGATATCTAAAAATAATATTAAATCTGGAGAACACTTGAAGTTATTTTGTCATCATCTAGAGTTACATCAAGATAATGCAAGTGAAAAATATCTGAAGGCAAAATATAGACTTAATAAGCAAAGTAAACAAGTCTTATATGGATGGCTCAAAACTATTTCATTTTTTAGACGGGCATGTATCCAATATGACTTGATCCGTTAATATGCACAAGCTAAAGTTATTTAGCATAAAAAGCCATGATTGGCATATGTTTTTATAGCGATTACTTTTTATTGCATTTCGTGAGTTGTTGCCTTCAGAAGCATGAAAATCTCTCACAAAGCTGAGTATGTTTTTTAAAGAAATCACTACGTTGCAAATTAGGGAGGAAACATAGCATGTTTGGAAATTAACATTCTTTTGATTTTGTGTAAGTTGGAATGGATTTTTCCTCCAAGTTTCTTTGATTCAATGGAATATCTAGTTATACACTTGGCATATGAAGCAGAGCTAGCTATGTCTGTGAAGTATATATGGATGTATCCTTTTGAGAGGTACATTAAATTCATTGTTTCCAATTTACATGTCCTTTCAATTTCAATCCATTCATTTTTAATCTATTCACATGTTTATGATGTAGATTTCTTCGACATTTAAAACATAATGTAAGGAATAAAGCTTGGGATGAAGGTTATACATTCAATGCATATTTAGTTGAAGAAGCCTCATAATTTTGCTCTTATTATTTTGAATCGCATGTGTATACATGACATAGAAGAGTACCTTGAAATGATGATAGTGGAAACTCTGAAAGATCTAATATTCCAAAGAATTCGACAGACCTAAAAGAAGAATATTAACTAATGAAGAATATCATGCAGCTCAAACATATTTTGAATTATCATGAAGTATCAGAATATGTCGATTAAGTTATGAAACTAATTAAACTCTTTATTTTTTATGTGAAAATGATGATATACTAATATTATATTGTGCAAATTTTATGAAACTTATACATTGACATGTTGAAGCACACTTTTTCCAATATATCAATTCATGATATTAATAAAAAGTTGAAGACAAAATTTCAATATTGGTTCGAGTCATATGTGAGTATACACTAGCTAACAATACAATAGTAAATTATAAAAGTAATTATTATATAACCAATATAGATGATGAGTTGTTTTATGTTTTTAGGCAAATGATCCAATAATGGAATCACAAATCAATTTATTGCAGATCTTACTAAAAGTCCATTACGAAATATGACTATGTGTCCTATTTACTTTGTAAATGGGTACAAGTTTCACACTTAAAAATTTGATTCCAATAAGGCATCAATCAAAAATGAAGTAAGTATTAAAGCTTCAAACTATAGTAAAAATGCATATGATTATTACGGTCGACTAATCGAAGTGCTATAGTTGCAATATCCTACACTTTCAAGAAAAAGAATTATTTTTTTTGAATGTGAATCATTTGATTTGATACCTAATGTTGGAATGAAAGTGCATGAAAATTACAATCTTGTCAAAGTCAACCATAGGCGTGGGTTTAATAAATATGAATCTTTCTATAATGGCAATACAAGTTTATCAAGTGAATTATCTTCCTTATCACAGTTTATGATAGGATAAAGTTGATTGGCGGGCAATATTCAAAATAAAAATTAGATCATTTGTTGAAATGAAAGACGAATATGTTATCAAGACATAATTTCAAGCTCTATCTTAAGAGGATATGGACTATAATTTGCCTCTCATAGAAATTGCAGAGGACGAACCACTAGAAATTTTAAATGATCCGAGTGAGTCATTCATCGTATTTAATAATGAAATGAAGATATTTATGTTGGACTAGGCTAGTTAAACCTATGTCAAAATCTATTTTAATCTTGACAACATAGATTGAAGACCCTAATCATCTTCTCTAAGTATGGTGATTATAGAAATAAAGTTGTCATTTCATTAAAGGTTGAATGGAACCAATATTCAAGGTGTACTCATAAATTGTACTCACGACAAGTAAATAGTGATTGCCATCCCAATCAAAGCTTAACACATTTTGGATGATCGAGTTCATAATCTTAGTCGTTACATCGTTAACGACTGTGATTATCAAAATAACTTAGAGGGATTTAGGTAACTAGCCTAATGAAGCCACGTGTCTTAAGAATTGCTAATGAAATAAAAATTACAACAGTGATCCTCCTTGTAGTAACCTCAGCCTTCCAAACTATATCACTCCAAGATTCTAGTTGGATTTGCAGTGGGTAATAGCATCAAAGTTCACCAACGAGACCATACTAGCACAGATGAGATAGGAGTAGCACTCGTAATTTTCAATTGAACCTAGAAGACTCAAATGACTACATTTTTAGATGAGCCAATATGAAAATGGCATGTGTATTAGCTATTAGACACAATTGAATATCTTAATAGCAAAAAAGCAAAATTCAGAGCAAAACTTCAGTCGTGACTAAGAATTTCTTATCTCAACCATGACATTTGGCTGACAAGTATTTAATATTAGATTTTGCCACCAACTTTAGAGATTATGAGATAGTTTTGTGTTTAACATCTCTTTAGTGAGAATAACCTATAAATACTCCACCAAATGAACATAAATGCAAGAGAATAGCATTTACTAATGCCTAAATCTTATAAATTTATTTCTTAACTTTTTTTGCAACATCCTCAACCCAAATCATATGAATTTAATTACATTATATTTGAATATATGCATTGGATAAATGATTGTTTAGACATTTGAATTAGATAAGCACGACAATGACACTTGCACCATTGCATTTGGGACACTTAAACAAATATGTAATGTTTATATAATTGCATGAAAAATTATCTTATGTTGTTTGCATGTTATAGCATCATAAATAATGTTGTTATAGAGCTTATTTAAAAGTGTAAGGAGCATCTAGGGATTAGGAGATGGATGGAGGTGCTTAAAGAGTGAAGAAGAGGGACTAAAAAAGGAAAAGTGAACTTCCAACTAATAGAAATGCAATACCATGATTTTGTCTTGTTACAATAGGTTTACAAGTGGAATTTTTAACCCTTTAAGATCAAAATACAAAGTTTAGATGTAAGGTACAGCAGAAGAAAGAGAGAGCTAAGGAAGAAAGAAAGGAAGGAAGGAAGGAAGAAGAAGAATAAGGAGATGAGTGAGCTGCCTAAAAAGAAATCCTAAGGTTTTCTGGTTCTGGAAAAATAGGTAAGCTAATTTATCATCTTCTTATATGAAATTAACCCCTCATGACAAGTTAATCACGCATGGTTAGTGAGAATTATGAAGTATTTAAGGTAGAACTTTGAGACGAAAGTTGAAATTCAAGAGAACAGGAGCTGATTGTGTTGGTTTTGTTGTTAGAGCAGAATTTTCTATCCATGATTTCATAACCCTAGAATAGGAATTAGGGAAAGTTAGCTTTAGGTCCTATATAAATGCATATGAAACTTTTTTTCTTTATTTAGTGTGTGTGAAGAGTTATGGCTCCTTCATTAGGGGTGGTTCACAACCAACCAAAATCACCTAAGCTTTTTTGTTTTCTTATATTTTGATGGCCTTAGGTTCTAATTTTGGCAAAGTGTAAAAAATGCAATTTGTAGTGTTATATTCCCTCTAAATACCTATAAAGCAGTTTTGATTGATGTATTGTGTGAAAAGAGATATGGCTCATTGATTGATTGACCCTGTACTCAGATGAAACCTTGTCAGTCTTTTAATTTTGTTTTCCAAGATTAGATGGCCATAGATTCAGAATTTGGTGATGTGTAAAACTTGAAAGTTATATATTTATGTATTATCCACATGCCTGTAAAATATGTGTGCCAAACTTAACATGGTTGTTGAGATATTTCCCCTTCATTATGATTGATTGTCAATATGTTAAAAAGCTGCTCACCTTGAGAATGGTCATTTGTTATAGTGACTTTATAGACTGAATTAGATAATGAGCAGAACATGAAAAATGTTCCTTTAGGTGTTCTCTAACTTCTAGAAGATCATTTTTAGGATTGGATCTGTAAGATTTGAGATATATTTAATAATGTAAGACGTACTCAGGCTGAGATGACATTGAAACAGGGCAAATTCATAAAATTGACCATAGATTATATAGTGTATATTTTTGGCTGAATTTTGGATATGGTGTACCCATATATGTCTAGTTTAATTAAAAAAAAAAAACAGTCATTTGGATTTGTGAGTTAAAAGTAAATATAGAAAAAACCTACCAAGTTCATGATATTTTACTAGAGCATATTTGCATAACAAGATGAAAATCTTATTTTATCATCATGGATTGATTTGGTGTATTGAAATAGGTCCTCGAGTTATTAAAGATAATAGTGAGAATAAGCCAGGACCATCCACGACTTAATAAGTTTAAATGAGGAGGTAAGTAAATAGCTAATGGTGTTATATGTATGACTGGTTAAATGTCATGAACATATACTCAATGCAATAAAATGTTGTTTAATGTGATGATATTGAGGAATACATTAACGAAAAGATTGTTATACTATTGATTTATTTATTTTTATAAGACGATAAATTATGACTTGAGAATGGGAGTATGTGGTGATATGAGTTACCAAAGTTATAGGTGTTGTTATTAGGCATTATATGTTTGCATTTGTTGCTAGATTTTCTTATAATGATGAATTATTAAGATTAATGTTGTAGATGTGGTAATTCACTATGCATTTGTGCTTCTCAATGCAAATTGCTTGAATTATTCATCATAAAATCAAATTGATCACTTTAGGTTTGGGCATTTTGCTTAAACTATCCTTTTTTAAATACTTTTTTTTGAAAAAATTTACCACTAATTCACGATTGAAATACTTTATTACAGTCATTACCTTTAAGTCAGGTTTTAGTCTGAGATCTTCTTTTAATCGTGTTTGCGACCAAAGAGTTGCTATTGCAAAATTTTTTAATTTTCAAAATCATTGACTGATGAATTTGCACATTTCTAAGGAATTTTTATTCATTACTCAGCGAATTCGAAACTCATAGTCATGACATATATTTCTCAGACGTAACCTTTGAAAAATCTATCAACTTCAACCATTAGCTTTTCAAACCATCAAATCATGCATTTATTGTACTTCTAGCCATTTTTTTCCATCTTCATACCTCTTTTCTGCTTACTTAAACCCCACACAATCCTCCCCCTCCACTTTTTACCTCTTCACTCATCCAAAACCTTATCTCTCTCTCTAATTTTCTTCCTACCTCACTTTATATTCAAACTCTATGCTCCCAAAAAGCAAACCAAAGTAGAAAAAGGTAAGGGCATAACCCAAGCCTCTTCCCTACTTTCTACAACTCCCATACCTTTCCACAAAATGAAATGAGAAGCGAGAGAAGAGAAAGCCGATTTGAAGCAAACAAAAAAAAAATTTAAGCCAACAAGATTCCTTCAACTTTTCTTCTTACAACTTGCGGCTTGAACGAGGAAATTAATAAATATCTTGACAATCATGGATGGATTCCCTTTATCTATAGGGAAGAACTAGGCTATGAAGATGTCATATGAGAATTTTATGCACTATGAGCATTAGCAAAACTTTTTCCTTTAAAACAAATATGTTTGGCTTAAATTTCCATTGCTTTGGTAAATAATACTTTATATCCTATCTTAAAATTTGCTCTCTTTTTAATTTTCAAAATGAAAAAGATACTCTTACTACCTTCACTTCTTTCAATTTCATCTTTTCTAATTTTTGACAAACCATTTCAATTGAAAGAGGACAAGACCTAAAAAAATCCATTCCTAAAAGCATTAAAGTCCTTTATTTCTAGCCTCTTAATAGCATCATCAACTTCTTAAATGCGAGAGGAGATGACAATGAAAAGGTCTCATATCAAGACCACTTATTTCTCTACTTCCTTCTCAAAAATTAACCCATCCAAATAGGCAGGTTTTTTATAAATCAATCGGACCACATGAGCCAAAAGGCTAAGTGCCAATTTCTCCTTCCCTTACATATAACTGCCATTTATAGGCATGTTGGGGAATTAACCCCTGAAATTGAAGCAAATCTCACCATCACTCATGATCCTAGCAAATACTTCCTTAGGTTTAACTTACCTTTTAAATGCCAAAGCAATAAAGCCAAATACTTATCAATATTTGCTAGGCTCCCAAAGTCTCATTCAAAAAGAGGTGTCTCAAGTCTTTAAATGAAAAAGACTTATGATTGTAAAAGGTAAAGCAATTGTGCCTGAAGAAGAACTCCCTCAAGATTTCAAAGGTAAAGAAAAAGCTTCAGTTTTCTCCTCTTCTTCTAAACCTTCTCATACCTCCTCTCTTAGAAAGATCTCCAAGATGTTAGAGAAAGTCCTTAAAAGACTCAATTTTCTTCAACATCTCCATAAAGATATCATAGAGATTCAACACAAACTTGGTCTTGAGGAGTGTCACATCCATGATTTTGCATTCTTTACTAATGAAGAGGAAGAAGAGACACCTTAAGCACCACCTCGAGAAAAATAACCACAACATTAAGGCATTGATTAAGAACAAGAAAACACTGAGGAAGATCTTAATGATGATACTCTGGATTTCTAGCTTTGATTCCCTTTTCTTATTTTTTTATCTAAACTTTGGCCCATCTGTGTTGTGATCATACACTGTGTATGTGTGAGGTTATTAATGTGTTTGTTCATGCAATTTTGTTAATGTTTCTCTTTTTATAAAATTCGTTTTACATTTTACTCTAATTCTCAACTGATTGCATTTACAATTGTTTATCAACCTTGTTTTTGTTATTGACTCTGCGATTGAACTTTGTTTTTCCCCTCTCTTTTTTATCTTGATGAAGGATGAGAAGGTATGATTATGCAATGTATTGGTTAAATCAAATTATGGATCTTGTGTGGAAATTGGTGTGGATATAATTGGTTATTGAATAATCAAAGGCCAAATTGAAGTTCTCAAGTAACATAGGGGAAACATATCTTAAGGGGGAGCTTTTAATTCAATCTAAGTTCTCTACATTCAAAATAATGGCATTCACACACTTTATGTGCATCTTTTTTTTTTTTTTTTACATATTTCAATCTAAGATGTTGAAATAAAAAAGAGGGAGATTGTTGGACTAGGTTCGTCAAACTCTATTTTAATCTTGATAACATAGACTAAAAGACTATAATCATCTTCTCTAAGTATGATGACTACATAAATAAAGTTGCCATTTCATTAGAGGTTGAATGGAACTAATATTCAAGGTGAACTTATAAATTGCGCTTGCTACACGTAAATAGCTACCGTAATCCCAATCAAAACATGACACATTTTGGACAATCAAGTTTGCGGTCTCAATTGCGACACCCTCAATGACCGTAACTATCAAAAGAACTTGGAGGGATTTAGATAACTAGCCAGACAGAGCCACGTGTCTCAAGAATTGCTAATGAAACAAAAATTATGACAATGATTCTACTTATAGCGATTGTGCCCTTCTAAGCTACATCACTTTAAAATTCTAGTTGGATTCGCTATGGGTAGTAACACTAAGGTTTACTAGTGTGACCATAGTAATGCCCATAATCTTTAATAACACCTAGAAGATTCAAATGACAACATTTTTTGGATGAGCTGATATAGAAATGACATGTGTACTAGCTGTTAGACACAATTGAAGATCTTGATTGCGAAAAAATAAAATTCAAAGTGAAACTTAAGTTGTTGTTGTGAATTCCTTGTCTTAACTGTGACATTTGATTGATAAGCATTTAATGATGGATTTTGCCACTAACTTTTAAGATTATGAGATAGTTTTGTCTCTAACATCTCTTTTATGGGAGTAACCTATAAGTACTCCACCAAATGGACATAACAAAAGAGAATAGCATTTACTAATGTCAAACTCTTACAAATTTATTTTTTAAATTTCTCTCTCTTCTTACTCTTACTATTGAGTCGTAAGAAGTTTGTTGTGAGCTTTAAACATCCTTTGGGATTGGGTTTGAGAGTGAGCCAATAGAAAACTCTTGTATAGGTTTAAGTTCAGCATTGGAAAACACTTATAAAGTTGTGTGTGAGCCTTTGCAAAACACAAGTTGTAAAATTAGGTGTAAGTTTGAAAACACCATTAATAATTAATGGAACACCCAATTAGAAGAATTAAAGAATGGATGTAGGGTTGGTTAATACCTGAACCACTATAAATCTTTATGTATTCTATTTTTCTTCCACTTTTTCTCACATTTGCTGAATTAACCCATCCTCTAAAATTAAAATTACCCATCAATTTAACACCCCTTCTAGGTTTCATTGGATACTAACACTTCCAAAGGGCCATCAATTCAGGATGAAGCATATTCAATTCCCACACCCTAACTACATCCTCAAATTTCTTTACAACATGAGAGGTATGTAATAATTATATTTTCTATTTATTTTCTAATTTTTATCTTATTTGTTGCAACATTAACTATTTTTTTATTTTTCTTTTTACAATTTGCATGTCTAATAAGGCTATCGTGCATGCTAAAAGATCTTTAAGTAGAAAATTTGTCAGGATGGCTACACCTATAAGAAGGTCTCATAGTCTGTAAATACCTTCCACTAAAGGGGTTTAAGGTAAGTAATGTTTATAATTTAAAGTTAAATATTTAAAAATAAGTTTTATTTATTTACTAATTTATTATGAGTGTTTATTATTGGTACAAAATTAGTTTTAGTAAGACTAGGTTATGAATGTCTTAGTTTAGACAACCTTCTTTAAAAGGTTGCTTTGAGGTACAAGAATATACTTCATGATTTGAAGCATAAGAGCAAGGAGATCTAGGTGCCTAATAAGGTTTGGGACCACTAGCTGACTCAGTGGAGTTCTTTCCACTCTGAGTCCATGTCTCGCCAAGCTAGCTTGAATAGGTGAATAGAGAAATGATGTCATAACTCAAGTTCATCTAAGCACATTGGGGGTTCTATACACCATTCTGAACATAGCAGATAATTGGTAAGAAAGTGTATTTCACATTTATGAATTACTATTTAATTTTTTTGTCTAATATTTTTATAATTTCTTCTTTTCATTACCACAATAACAAATTCAGGAGCTAGGATGAGAGATTTTGTCCATTAATGTCTTCATGTATAAACACATAAAGCAACATGACATATAGACCTTCATTGATGTACGATAAAAAACTGCTAATGTAAGTCTTAATTTACTGATTTTATTTTAAATTTTTTCATTAATTTATTATGATTATCTCTCACACTTTACAAAATACAGGACAATATCGACCGACATCATGAGGAGTTATCACAACTAGCTTCAAGATCCGATAAGCCTTATCAAGTGGACGAGCGTGCAATTTTCCTGCTGGTCGTAGGGGGTCGAGTGAAGGATCAGATTTATGGTACGAGTGATCAAGCCCCTCAGTTTTATAGCGAGTCATCAAGTGCCAACTCTTCTTCAACTCTACTGCCTTTTGTTGAAGACTTATAATGCGAGATTGAGAGGTGAGTAGACAAGAGAATCACATCCTATCATGCACATATCTAGTTTATATATACACAGATGCAAACTATGGAGAATTGATTGCACATTGTGTCCCAACAGACATGGATACTTCTTCCATCTCATCTGCAAATGCCTTTGCCACCCATCCCTTCTCCTGTTGAACCTCCCACTACTACTACTGTTGTTGCTACTCCTTTTGCATCTGATCTTGATGCTTCCGATGTTGCTAATAATTTTTTAGTTGATCAAGATGATGCAGCAGATAATTAGTTTTATATTTTTTTTGTATCAAACATATATATATATATATATATATTCAAAATAATAAAAAAAATCCCTAAAAATAATATCGAAGGATTATGAATGGAAAATAAAATAAATTTAAAATAAACTAACAAAATTATTTAAATTGAAAATATTAACTTTTAATTCTCCAATGAATCCTATGCACCAAAGAGTAACGTGTTATTTTTGTTGATGTTTAGGTTATGGTCTAGTATCCCTATTGTGCAAAAAGCAACTTTTTCATTTAATCCTTATAGGTTTTGACCATCTTAGTTAGGATATTCTTAACATTCTTATTAGTTGCCTCAATTACACCATCTGCTTATGGCTTGTAAGGCAAGGATTTATCATGAGTCATCCTACACTTCTCTAAGATTGCTTTGACCATGACTTGCAATACTCCATTATCTATCATGATATGATGTGGCATGCCATAGTGACAAATAAGGTTTTATCTTTATGAATCAGCCCATTTGCTTTGCTCCTAACTTTCCAAAGTATTCAGCTTCCACCAACTTCAAAAAGTAGCCAATTGTTGCCACAATATACTTATGCCCCTTCATAGAACCTTGTTTAATTTCTCCAATCATATCAATGCCCCATGCAAGGTTAAGGCGAGGTTAGGTTTTATAATTCTACTAGTGGTGGGTGGTTGCGGCTACCACGAACTTGGCATTTGTAACAACTCCTCACGATTTTGATGCAATCTTGCTTTATGGTCATCTAATAGTATGCCATCCTCAAAATTTTCTTGGCCAAAACCTCCCCTTCATGTGGGGACCACAAGCCTCTACATGCACCTCTTCCATCATCCTATTCATTTCTTCTTTTAGCAAGCAGCTTAAATGAACTCCATCTGGCATTCGTTTGTACATCTTGCCCTCATAAAACATGAATTACGATGCTAATATCTGAAAAACATCCTTATCTTTCTTTGCTACTCCCTTAGGGTACTCTTTATTTTTCAAATACCTTTAAACATCATAGTACTATGGACAGTTTTCCATAGACATCTACATCACTGTGTCTTCAACACGGCATGGTGTTCTAAACTTTAATGTGAACAAAGGTTTCATTGGCATGCTCTTAAGTCCATCCCAAATAGAGACTAAATTAGCCAAAGCATTAACCATGACATTTTCTTCTCGTGGGAAGTGATGGAACATAAACCTCTGAAAGTCCTAGTTTAGTCTCTTCAATTATTGTAAGCATGACCTTAAGCATTCTTCCTTTAGTTCCACTCATTTGTTTCCTGCGAAATGACTAATAATGAATCTTCGAATACCTTTGTCATTTTAACCCTTAGTGGGACTAGCAACTCTAACCTGAACATGTAAGTTTCATACTTTGCTATATTTTTAATGGCAATGACAGTGTGACCAAGAGAGCCATTTTTATCATTTATGATTTTTAGTTTGAAAGTTGTAGAATATATATGGAAAGGGTAGTCTTTTATGGTATTTTTAGAATTAATGGATATGTGTTGGAAAATTAAAAGGATTTCTTGGTTTTCCTCTTAATAAAAGTAGGAATATGGAGAGACAAAAAAACAAGTTTGAATATAAAAAGTGTTTAAATTGTGAGTTTTATAAAAAAAAATTAAAAAAGGATAAATTAATACTGATAGTTGAGAAATTTGAAATGCATTTTAGACTGGAAATGATAAGGAGGTTGGAAAGGATTTTTATTTAAAAAATTAAAGAAAGGGTTTATAGAGGGAGAAGGGAATTAAGACAATGGAGTTAGGAGTTGGGATTTGAAAAAAGTTGGTCTATAAGTATTATGAGCAGCCACTTCTCTGAACATACGATCACAGGTAGTTGTAATTGTTTCTTGACATTCTAAAAGCAACGTAAGAAAAGATAAATGGGGAATCATCATCATTCTAAAAAAAATACAACCTAATCAAAATGCAACTCAGTTCAACAAATTAATAGCTTCCATAATAATTTCCTTAATTGAAAGTAATTCCTTGTCATTCTCTTTTAAACTTCAATAGTACTTTATTTATTTTTTATACTCCAAATAATATTTATATTTCAATTATGGAATGCAAATTCTTAACTTAAGCTAAGTTCTTAGTTTATTAGTTGTATTACCTAAATTTATTATAAAGCAATTTCCATTATAATGATTATTAACTAAGTTTTGAGCAACACAGTTTTGAATTTTAAGTTTTCTATTTGCCTAGAATTCCACTTTTGAAGCATTTTTCAGTGGCATTCATACAGCCAGACACTGACTAGACAACTAATAAGCATGTTCCTCTTGGTAGGACAGCTTGTGATGCTTTTGCCAGTCATTCTGCCCTATTTTCATGGTAGTGGCAAGTCATACAACCTACAGCTACACACCCAAGCATTGTCTTGATTGTCAAAAGTTATGATACAATGGTTAATGGCTCAACTAAACATGTAAATAAGGAAGAGCATATTTCTGTTACAATTAGTTAAGACATTTACAAATCTCAGCTAGAATTGTGTCAACATGCTCTTTTAGTACAATTGTATTCGTTAAAGGGGGACTCTCTATGGAAGGTTACTAATCTAAAAGAGAAGTTAGCTTTCATTTGGTTTCTTCGGCAAGGTTAGAAACTTATCTATCTTGGACATGGCTTCTATCAAATCATCATACAATTGTAAGAGACCTAAATAGGGTGTGAAGTAGGGGTTCTCTATTGTTAAAACAAGCTATTTTGAGATTGCAACAGTGGACTGCAGATTTTGATCCATATGACAAAAAATGTCTTATCACTCAAGTTTGGGTGAATTTTTACAAATTAGCTTGGGAATACTAGCATGCGAAGATATTAGCTAAGGTTTCTCATTGCATTAGGGTTCCAATTCAGATTGATTGAGCTACCATAGATGGTGACGTAACGTAAATCATTCAAAGAACAAATAATAGAGTTTTATGAAGAGAATTTACTATTAGTTGTCTTCAGAATGTAAAATTGAGGCTTAAATACATCTTATAATGAAAAAATTACAAAATAGGATGATTTTATCAAAAATGGTAGAATTATAAAATCCAACACCAAATTAAAATAGGAAATCTAAAACAAACAACATTCAAAATGTGATTTTTTATCAAAAGGTATAACCAAAATAAAAATGACCAAAAATAGAAAAATGCATTTTTCAAGGCCTAAATGATGAAATTTGGGCAAAAAGTGACAGACATCACAACTAAAGGTCGTGTGCTTCAATCGTTGGGTCATTTTCAATTAAAACATGGTCCATTTGGGCCAAAAATCCTAATTACTTCAAATTATAGAAATTATGAAATAGAAAACTTTTTTTCCCTTCTTCGACTTATGCCACTCCAACTACCCTATATAATTTTCGCTACTACTATATGGTCATTATACATGAGTTCTTAGTGAGATAGATGTCTTTCAAAAGCAGCCATATTGGATTATGGTGTAATAGATTGGAAAGAGTTTCTTTGTTGATATTGTGTATGAAAAACTTTCTGATTTGTGTGATACTTGTCAAAGCATTAGACATCTACTTGCCTCTTATCGGTTGAATAACCTTCTTGCAAAAAAAAACATTCTAATCCTAAATTTATTATAGATAAGGAAAATCATTCCACTATTCTAATAACTAATACCTTTCAACTGCCTTAGAAAATTATGATGATGATCCTACTGAGATTGCAAATGCTCCTCCATATATAGAGTATGTAGGCTTAATATAAGGATAATAGTGGTCTTAATGCGCAGAGGGTTTTGCATTTTTACCAAATAAGCATGTTGATGTTACTCAACATTCAGAGTATAACTAGTTTATAGTTGGTGTAGATAGGGATCAGATTTCTCTTATTACTTGTAATGAATAACACATAGATGTGGGTTTTAATTAAGGACAACATAATTCATATGCTTATAAGCTAACTCTAGCTAAGGATGAAAAGGTGTTTTTTAAGGGTGATATAATTTTAGATTCACCTTTTATTAGCTTTTAGGTTATGCACCAATGATGCTTTAGTTTCAAAAAAGAATGGTCACAAATAGAACATTATTTCCAAAAACGCTACTACTTATACTTTATAGGCTAATGAACTTGAAGGTGTTCTTTAGCCAAATAGTGAGTAAGAAGAAGAGGTCGATTATAACTAAGCATCAATTTACTTTATGGAGGCATGCTTTAGACTTCCATCTCAACTTCACTTATAAAAGTGCTTTATTGGAATTGTAGAGGCAAAGCGAATGCAAATACATAGTGTTGCATCTATAATTTTTGTCATTTTCATCAATTGGACATTTCATGTACTATGGTTTTATTAAGTACTATTCCTACTACTTTTTCACAGTAGCTTGGTTTTAAAGTAGTGACTGTTAATGATATCTCTCTTCCATCTATTTGGGTGTTGATCTCATGTAATTGGAATCCCATCATTAAAGCTTTAAATTTGCAACAAGCCATAATCTCAATCTCTATTCATAATATTATTTATTGTAGTACTTCTACTATTGTTCATCATTATCTTTAGGAAGAGCTTTGCCATTTGCACTCCTTTTATGCTTCTCATTGGTATATTATGGTCAATTTCAATATTGTTCTTAGGGCTCACGAAAATACTGGATGCCTCCTCCTATGATCTATTATCAATAAAATTGTTTGGACATACTGGGAGTTTCTTATACTTAGCCTCATATGGGGTTGCTCATGTGGATCAATAATTAGATGGCATTCTATATTTTGATAAATTGCTTTACAGATTGGTTTTTAATTTGATACATGGCTCTTACTTAATATTCATCAAACCATAATCCAATTTCTTGCCTGCTCTAATTATGCAGCTAGTCCCTCTCCTATTCAGTTTAATTTGATCTAATTATGTAGCTAGTCTTTCATCAAAATTTTATAACCTTAATTTCTCTTAAGTGGAATAAGGTTGCTACTTATAGCTCTACTATGCTTATGTGCCTGCTTAAGCATCTTCAAAAAATGCTTAAAGTTCTAAAGTATTTAGGCATTTAGATTGTCAGATTGAAGTTTACTCTTAATCCATTGTCTTTATTCAATAACAAATGGTTAATTTTGGCTTTTTTGAGGAGCTTTATTGTTAAGAGTTAAAAGCTTGTCACATATTAGACATTAGCCTTACCCAGCAAGTATTGTATTAGAAAGATCTTAGTCGTGTTTGGTGGTTATCTGGTGGTGATAGAATCATGACTTTTTATCATGCTTTGGTTTCTCATTGAAAATCTTACTCTGGCATTCACTTTTTAGAAGTCGAGGGTGCCCCTATGGATCATTTGAATTTGATGAGATTAGTTTGACATTTTTGCTATAAAAATTATTGTCTTTGTCAAAAATGTTTTATAATTTTGTTTTTGCATCAGCAAAATTGAAAGCTGATTATATGGCTAAAATCATCAGAATTATCTACCATAATGTTAGGTAAGTTTTGATAACTCTAAAATATTTTATACCATTATATGAAGCAATGAAAAGGAAATTCTAGGGCGTGCCCATTTTGTTTTAAATTATTACTTCCATTCTTTTTTGTTCAAAAACCAAACACGGTATCAAAGATCTCTCTAATCTTAGAGGGCGTGAAACTGTGACACAAAATTTCTAAGAAAAAATAAGAGAGTAAACCCTTACTAAATAGTAAGAGATTTATGAGGATTGAGTGTTGGCTACCAATAGTTTTACAGCACCATTACCTTCTATCTTTATGAGAGAAAATTATGATCTATAGGCTATAAAAATGAAAGCTTATCTAAAAGGTTATGATATGTGGGAAGTCATTGAATCAGGAGCAAAACGTACACCTTTAAATCCTACAATTGCTTAACTAAAGCAACATAGTGAGGAGGCTTTAAAAGAATTCAAGGCACTCTCATACATTCATTTAGCTGTCTTAAAGGTAATATTCACAAAAGATCATGACCTGTGAAATTGCAAAAGAGGCATGGGATAGATTAAAAGAGGAATTTCAAGGCAATAAGAGAATAAAATAAATGCAAATCTTGAATCTTAGAAGAGAATTTGAAGCCCCAAAGATGAAGGATTTAGATACCATAAATGAGTTCTCGGACATATTGCTAAAAGTGGTGAATCAAATAAGGTTATTGGGAGAAGATTTTAAAAAAAGTGTTGGTTTACTTACCAGAGAAATTTAAATAAAAAATTTATTCATTTAAAGACTTAAAAGATCTGTCCACAAGCTACTAAATAAATGAGACTCATATGGTAGCAGAAATAAATTGAAAGAGCTTTACTTGCAAAAGAGAAGGACTAAGTGAGAAAAAGCAATAAAATGAAAAGAAAGAAGGAGAAATTGATGGCTAAAACAGTAAACGTAAAAGCTATGGTGTAAAATACTCGCCTTGCCCTTATTACAAGAAGAAGGATCATTCATAAAATGGTGTTGGTATAGGCCAGGGGTTCAATGTAGGGTCTGTAAACAATTTCACTATGATGAAAAAGTTTACAAAAATCAAAAGGTGCAAAAAAAATCAACAAATGGCTTAAATCGTAAAGAATCAACAATAACAACAATAGAAGAAGCACTTATTCACTACAATAACCTATAAAGACAATAGCAACATTGATTCTTAGCTGCTAGATAGTGACTACATACCATATGACTTCATATCCTAACATTTTCATAAAAATAAATAGCTCATACAGATCCAAAATCAAAGTGGGTAATGGGGAATATGTTCCAATCAAAGGGATTGGTGTAGTTGTTGTGCAAACGTCATTAGGTACTAAACACATATTTGATATTCTCTATGTGTTTGACGTTGATCAAAATCTAGTTAGTATAGGTCAGCTATTAGAAAAGAAATTTTCCTTGATCTTTAAAATAAAGCCTGCACTATATTAGATGCTAATGATCATGAAGTGATGACTATTAAGATGAAAAATAAAAGTTTCACTTTAAACTTGAAAAACTCAATAACTTAACGACTTACTAGCATAGTAGATGAATCAACACTATGGCAAAAAAGATTTGGCCATGCAAACTTTACCTCTTTAAAGCTTATGCACAATCAAGATCTAGTGAAAAATATGCCTACCACATATGATTGTGCATATGTATGTGATGTTTGTCAATATGGGAAACATACAAGCTCCTATTTCGTAGGAATCAATCAAAAAGAGCTGTAAGCAAGCTTAAGCTGGTTCATTCAGACTTGTGTGGTCTAATAAGAACTCCTACACTAAATGGAAGCAAATATTTTACTCTTTTAATTGATGGCATGTCTAGAATGTGCTGGATTTATTTCTTAAAGCAAAAATTAGAGGTTGCAACTACATTTTAGAAATTTAAACAATTGGTGGAAAATGAAAGTGGTTGTAGAATTAAAGCCATTAGAACAGATAATGGCACTAAATATAGGTATAATCAATTTGATAGCTTTTGTGAAAGCATGGGAATTAAGCATTAGCTCATAATTTCATATTATCCTCAGCAAAATGGAGTGTGTGAAAGGAAGAGCATGATTGTAATAAAGATGGCTAGGTGTTTACTATTTAAAAAGAAAATTCCTAATGAGTCATGGGTTAAGGTTGTTTACACTGTTGTATATCTCCTTAATAGTCTGCCAATAAGAGCCTTAGATGTAAAAACTTCATATGAGGCTAGGTTTGGAGTTAAACCAAATGTTTCACACTTGAAGGTATTTGGCAGCATTTGTTTCACTTATGTTTTAGATGCAAAAAGGGACAATCTAAGTTAAAGGCAAAATTGGCATCCTAATTGGCTACTGTGGCAATGCAAAGGGAAAGAAAGTTTATAATCCCTTAACTAAAAAAGTGATTTTCAGTAGGGATATTAAAGTTGATGAAATAGTTTTATGGAATTGGGAAGCAAATGCAATGAACAACAAGCACAAATAAATGATTAAGCATCATGAAGACTCTACTAGTATAAATAAAGAATTTGAAAGTGAGTCAGATTCAGAAAATGCAATGATTAGAACTAGATCACTAGTATATTATATGCTAGTTGTAATTTAGCCATGATGGAATCGTTAAACTACTTTGAAGCTGCAAGTTCACCAAGTTGGATGAAAGCAATGGAGGAGCAGTTGAATGTTATTGAAAACAAATGAGACATGGATGCTAGTTGACAGATCAAAAAATAAAAATGTGATAAGAGTTAAATGGGTATTCACAACAAAGCTAAATGTTGATGGCTCAATTAACAAACTCAAAGCTAGAATAGCTATGAAAGGCTACTCTTAGCATATGTTGTAGATTTTTCAAATACCTTTGCACTAGTTGCAAGGTATGAAACAATCAGGTTGTTAATTGCATTAGCAGCTCAAAAAGAGTATAAAATCTACTAGCTAGATGTCAAGTCAATAATCTTGAATGGTTATTTAGAGAAAGAAATCTACATTGAGCAACCTGAAGAATTTCTTATTGTAGGAAGTAAAGATAAGGTGTATTAGTTAAAAAAGGCTTTATATGGCTTAAAGCAAGCACCTAAAAGTGGTACAATAGGACAAACAAATACCTTAGCTACCTTCGATTTATTAGAAGCATGAATGAGCACACTTTATACGTACAGATTGAAACAATTGAGATGGTTATTATTTCTATATGTTTTAATGACCTCTTAATGATTGGTAGCAATATTGACTTGGTAGAGAAAGTGAAGGTTAAAATAAAGAATGCATTTGACATGACAGATTTAGATGAAATGTAACATTTCTTTGGCAGGGAAATTAATCAATGTAGCAAGGAATTTTTGTAAGCTAGAGGAAATATGCTAAGGATGAGTTAAAAAGGTTTAACATTGAGAATTACAAACTTACAAACACTCCCTTGGTTCAAAATGCAAACTAATGAAGGCAGATGGAGTTGAACAGGTTGATGCAACTTTTTATAGAAGCTTAGTGGGATGCTTAATGTACCTTATTCCTATAAGCCTTGACATAACATTTGCTGCAAATTTATTGTCAAGATTTCAACAAGAACCAAATCAAATTCACTTTTAAGCAGCAAAAATAGTTTTGAGATACATTAGAGGAATTGAAGATTTGGGAATTTGGTGTAAAAGGCTTGAAAATATGGAATTAATGAGATTTACCGATAATGATTGAGTTGGATCCTCTGAGGACATGAAAAGTACTTTAGGTTATGTGTTTTATGTAGTTCAAATGTCATTTGTTCGAATTTAATGAAGCAGAAAGCTATGGCTCAATCCATAGTAAACGTAGAATATATAATTGCCTTAGAAGTTGTAAACCAAGTTCATTGGTTAAGGAAAATGTTAGAAAATCTCAATCACACTCAAAAGGATGCAATAACTATCTACTATGACAATCGACCTATAATAGCTATGGTGAACAACCCTGATTTTCCATGGAAAAATAAAGCACAAGAATAGAAAGAAGTGGAACTTGTAAGTAACAACTTGGAGAACCAAAATGAAGAAATTTTGACAAAATTCTTACCTAAAGTAAGGTTTGAAACACTTAGGAATAACTTTTTTTTATAACAAAAATGTCAAAGAGAAGTTATAAGATTAGTTTGACACTTTTGTTGTAAAAATGTATTGTCATTTTGCTTTTGTATCAACAAAACTGAAAGTTGATTATATGGCTAAAATCATTAGAATTATCTAGAAAAGTTAGAAGGAGTGGCTTATCATAATCTTAGGTAACTTTTTATTAAATATAAAATATTTTGTACCATTATATAAAGCAATTAAAGGAAATGCAAGGGTGTTTCTAAATTATCAGCTCCATTCTTTGTTCAAAAATCGATGGAATTTATTAAACAAAATATTATGGACTTATAAACTGTCCTTTTTCATGTTGTTATTAATTAGCTTGATTATAGTATTAAGAACTAAGTGGTTCCTTCTCTAGTAATAGATTTTGAAAATGAAGCCTTGTTTTAAATTCTTATTGATCCAAACATTCATTCCATAGTTTGTAGTATGGATACGCACCTAGGCCAAATAGCCTTACTAGTTGTTTTTTTCTTATATTGCTTGGGATATTATGGGTTCCATAGTTTATGCTATAGTAAAGGATTTCTTTGTTCCAGATGTCGTTGAACCAAGTTTGAATTCTAGTTAAATGATCTTGCTCCCTAAACTTCTAAAAGCTACTCTTATTAATAAATTCAAGTTGATAGTGCTTAATAACCTTAAAAGTATCATTAAAATGTTAGATGCTAAGTCGTTGACAATTACTTTTAGGGTTATTTCTTCTGTTCGATTTGATTTTATTAAAGGTTGCCTTTGAACATTGTATTATTATTGCTTCTAAATGCATTAATCTTTTAGATTGTAAGAGTATAGAAGATCATATGGATAAAAAAAAAATTGACATTCATAAGGCATTTGATTCAATTAGCTAGCCTTTCCTACTAAAGTGCTCTTTTATTTTGGTTTCAATTCTATTTTCTATTTTTGTTCTCTAATATTTCTTATTCAACTAGATAGTTTATTATTCTTAGTGACATAATAGAAGGATATATTTCTTGCTCTTGTGGTATTCATCAAGGGGATACTTTATCCCTAATATTGTTTTGTATTATACAAGACTTCTTAAGTAAATGGCTTTATCAGTTAATTGAATTAGGTGACTTTGCTCATATGCAAGCAAGTTGGAATGAGAGTGTCACTACTCATCTTTTTTATATTGATGATGTGACGATCTTTAGCAAGGTTATAGCCTTTAATATGAATGTCCTTAGTAGGATGTTTAAAACTTATGGTATTATTTCATGGTAGCAAGTTAATTAGGAGAAAGTAAATTTATTTTTTAGTGAACTCATCTCTTTTAAATGAGTTACTCATCTCCTTCCTATCTATAATATGAAGCATGGTGCCTTACCTTTTCGATGCTTAAGGGTTTGAATTTTTAAAGGCGCTCCTCCATGTTTGTATTTTCAGTCTATAACTGATGTTATTCTATCAAAGTTTAAAGGTTAGAAAAGGAGTTTCTTGTCTATGGTAAGTCAAGTTTACTTAGTTAACTCGATCATCTTCAGCTTTTTTATACATATGTTCTTAGTTTAAAAATGGTTTTTAACTCTCTTACCTAAGTTAGAAAAGTTAATTTATAATTTTATTTGGATTGGTTCAATAGTAAAAAGGAAGTTGCTTTAGTTTATTATGCTCATTATGGTCCCTTAAACTTGAAGGTGGGGTGGGTTTAAAAAGGTTGAAGCATCTTAACTTTGTTTAACTCTATAAGTTGGCTAGATCACTGACCTTGTTGCATGATTCTATTTTTATCTTTCTTCAGTCTCATTATCTAAATGATCTAAGTAGACCTGTGTCATTGGCTCATCAATTTGGTGCTTTCTTAAGCACATTTATATAGAACTATGCTCTAATGTTAGATGGCTTTGTTGACATGAACTCAAATTTGAGTTTTTTTATTAGCCCTGTATCATTGGCTCATCAATTTGGTGCTTTCTTAAGCAAATTTATATTGCTCTAACGTTAGATGGCTTTGTTGACATGAACTCCAATTTGAGTTTTTCGGCATGATAATTAGCTAGGGGATAATATTATTTCATGACTCAATTTACCTATTTATGATCGTAAATTTTTGTCTGACTTGGTTTTAAATTTTTACGTTAATAAAGAATGACATCTAGCTTAGCCTTTTTGAATCTCATATCCTCAATTGGCAGTGGAAATTGAGATGGTTGAAATGTCTTATCTCTTTAATGATGTATTCCTTTGGTTGTGTTCCAAGAGTGGCAACATTACAACCAAGTTGTTTTATGATTTTCTTCATTTTTTATGCAATCAAAGACTGGTGTCGTGATGTTTGAAGGAACTTCCTACCGCCCTCACATTTTTTTCTTTCATGGAAGTTTTTTTTAACAAAGTTACCAATTGATGATGATTTCCATAAGAGTGGGAAGATTATCACTTCTTCTTATCGAATATGTTATAATGCTTATGAACCTTCGACTCATCTCTTCGTGAAATGCACATATGGTGTGTTATGGGTCATGTGTATCAATTAGCTTTTGGTATGTTATGGGTCATGTTTATCAACTAGCCTTTGGTATGTTGTGGGTCATGCTTTTGGTACTTTTTTTTTTCCTACATCCTACTCTCTATTAAAGTTGTTTAATTTGGCTAAGAACATTTCATTTAGCTCACATGTTAGGACTTTGATCTTAATAGTGGTAGTTTCCATATTTTAGGATATTTGGCATGCACATAATCAAGTGGCTTTCAATGTATTATAAATTGGAATTGAAAAGGTACAGGTGAGATAATAAATTAGGAAGGGGATAAGTAATGAATGGATTTAAATAAATTTTGATTAATCACTATCAAAAAAAAAGTTAGAACTAACTAATTAGGTAGTTAAGCCCAAACCATTATATACTCTTGTATTTTTGTATAGTTTTTAAATATGGGATGTTGACACTTAACACTCCCCTTAAGTGGTAATGGCCCAATTGATCACTTGAAATTGAAATTCCTCCCCTAGAAATTGAATTGAATATAGCGACAACACCATATTGAACCATTGGGACTGGACATCTAAATAGAAAATAGGGTTATAAATAGAAATTAAAGTGGGTCAGACCTGCTCTAATACCATATTAGAAAATTTAAATTAAAAGGGTAGAGGTAAGATAATAAATTAGGTAATGGTTAAGCAATGAATGGGTTTAAATGAATTTGGGTTAACCATTGCTAAAAGGTTAAAACTAACGAATTAGTAGTAAGTCCAAACCATTATATACACTTATATTTTTCTATAGATTTTCAATATGGGATTTTAACACTTAAAACAATGACGTTTTTGTCTCCATCTTTCAGCTTTTGAGATTTATTTTCAAAATAATTAAAAAGTGTGAAATTTTTGGAGTTGGCACCATGTATGGTACCTAAGTAGAACTCTTAATTTTGAGGTGAGGTGACTATGTATTACTAGTATACCATATAAAGCTCCTAAAATATTCATGGTCACTTAGCAATTGCTCTTTTTAGATTGGTTAAAGGTTAACATTGATGGCTCAATTATAAGTTCCCCTAGTCAAGTGAGTGTTAAAGGTATTTTCAAAATAAGCAAAATGTTTGTTAAGCCTATTTTGCTTTACCTTTGAGTATGTACTTTTGAAGCCAAGCCTTAAGTTCCTATTTATGCAATTGATAGAGCTCAATGATCTAGCCAGAGTATAAAGTCAAAGTTAAGATGTTTTAACCTTTTTAAACCTAACTTACCTTCAATTTTAAGGTGACAACAATCAACCTTGTATCCATTACATTTGGATAGTCTAAGCAGCCCTGTATCATTGGCTCATCATTTGGTGCTCTCTTAAGCACAATTATATAAAACTACACTTTAATGCTAAATGTTTTATTGGCATGAACTCAATTTGAGTTTTTGGCATGCTAATAGGATAAGGGACAATATTGCTTCATGACTCAAGTTGCCTATTTATCATAATAAATCTTGTCTAGCTTGGTTTTAGATTTTTATGTTGATAAAGAATGGCGGCTGCCTCAGCCTTTTCAAATCTCATATCCTTAATTAACATTGGAAATTGAGGTGGTTGAAATGCTTTATCTCTCTAAGAGTGGCAACATTACAACCAAGCTGGTGTATGATTGTCTTCATCCTTCTTATGCAACAAAAGACTAGTGTCGTTATGTTTGGAGGGACTTCTTGCCACCCTCACACTCTTTTCTTTACTATAATATTTTTCTAGGAAAGCTGCCAACTAATGATGATTTGCATAATGTGGGGATGATTATCACTTCTCCTTATTAAATGTGTTATAATGCTTATGAACATTCTACTCATCTCTCTGTGAAATGCCCATATATTGTAAGCCTTTGGTATATTGCGGGTCATGCTTTTAGTATTTATTTTCGTACATCCTGCTCTCTATTAAAGTTGTTCAATAAGGCTAAAAGCACTACATCTAGCTCACATGCTAAGACTTTATTCTTAATAATGGTAGTCTCCACATTTTAGCCTATTTGGTATGCATGTAATCAAATGGCTTTTAATGATGTTTTTGTCTCCATCTTTTGTCTTTGAGATTTATTTTCAAAATAATTAAAGAGTAAAATTTTTAGAGTTGACATTATATATAATACTATTGGAGAAATGAAAGTGGGAACCAAATCCTACATTGAAAAAGAAAGAAAGAAATGAAGGGCATATAATTGAGGGGGAGCCTACAACAAAATGGCTTAGACCATTTTGGTGGAAGGAAAGCCTATATGAAACCCAAAAATATTTTGAAGCTTAATTAGAGAAGATGTTCAAGGCCCAATTGATGTGAAAGATCCAGCACTCCAAGCCCAACCATGTTGCAATCCATGGAGCCTGATTTCTCAATAAATTCCCAATCATATCTTATACTTTTGAGGCATCTATATGTTGTTGGTATACCAAACAAAGCTCCCAAAATACTCATGATCACTTGGTAATGGCCTTTTCAAGGTTGGTTAAAGGTTAACATTAATGGCTTGACTCTGGGTTCCCTTAGTCCAATGAGTGCTAAAGGTACTTTTAGAACAAGAAAAATGTTTATTAAAGGCTATTTTGCTTTACCTTTGGGTATCAGTTGTGCTTTTGAATTCAAGCCTTGAGTTGTTATTATGCAATTGATAATACTTAATTATATGATTTAAAATTGATTCAACTTTTGTAGTTTATGTCTTTGAATAGAAAAGCTTGAATGTCCCTTAGTCTCTTTTATCATACTAATCTCGATGATTGGGCCACAATGCTTATGCAATTAGTGGTCTTTCATGTTTATAGGAAAGTAATGTTATTGTTGATAGGTTAGCTTATGAAGCGATTAGCAAACTCAAGGACGCTTGTGGTTTCAAGCACCTACCTATTTGTCATTCCTTTCTAGCTGAGAATGCTCAAGGTCAAAAGAATTACATATTTTCTTAAGTTTTTATTTTTTGTTTTTAATGGACACTTAATTATTCTTAAATTTATATCTTATTCTCCTTTAATAAAAAGTTTTGGAGTTTTCTTATAATGTAAGTGTTACAAGAGTGTCAGCCTAGCTGAGATACTTTAGTGCATCTCTAAAGTTTTCTCCAATATTTCATAAAAAAATTCCACTATAAATATATTTATTCAGTAGTGCTTCATTGGTATTTAAGAAAACTATGATCAATAAGCTTAAAGCCTATAATCAATTTTGATTTTAGAAGTAAAAAAGACACAATCTCATGATGGTTCATATATTTCACATACATGGCATTCTTATTCACAAATTAGAATCAAACAGATATATAAGTATAAGATTCAACTAAAATAACAAATAATTAAAAAGATATATAAGTGTAAGAACAAACTAGCTAATTGACCGATTTTAACATTTAGTGATGTTAAATTCAAATTTTTTTAAATACAATCTCACTTTATGGCACTAATTTATACCATCTATCTTCTTTAACTCAAAGTTGTGAATATTGCAAAACAACTATATTTCACTATTTTATAGCACAATCAATTTCTAAATTTTTAAACTAACTATTTTAAATCATAATCAATTTCTAAATTTTTAAGCGAGTCCATTTCCAAATTATTTGATAACAAAATTTTCCATCTAAACTATCATATTCCAAAAAGAAAGACTCAATGCTCCAATGAAAGGTGACTTAAGCTGTTTGACATTATTATAATGAAATTTTGATTTATAAAAAAATAAGAAAATTGGTCATAAGTAATTATAATATTTTTTTAATATGAATTTTATAAATAAATTTTATTTTAAAATAAATAAAGTCATAATTGGAAAATAAGAAATAATTGGAATGGCAATTCACATCTCCAACTTCCCTTCTCTAATCCCAAGCCCTTATTGGGATGCTCATGCCCAATTAACATTGAACTTTTTTTTTTTTTAGAAATATTTTTGTCCAAGTTTAGTTTAATTAAAAATAAATCTAATTAATAATGAAAAAAATAGGTGATAATGGATAGGGTATGGATAGACATTGTTATATCTTTACTCATATCTAAAGGATCATAGTGCATATATCCATTTAAATAGTAAATATTAAACATATCTCTATACACACAAAATATTGGATATACTATAGTACACATTATCCAAATACTTATCAAAATATTTTTAAAATACTTGTACAAATTATAATATAGAATATATAATTACTAATTGATAATCACATTAACTAAATAGTATATATTATATTTTAAAGAGGCCATATATTAAAACTAAATAAAAAACTAAATTATTAAAAAATCGAATAATTTTAAACTTTATATAGTTCTCTAAATGCAATATATTAGATACATCATAATTAATAAGTTCAATTATATAATTCCTAATATTGTGCTTCCAACATAAAGAAAAAATATTATCAAATAATTGATAGTATTTATTGGCTAGGGAGTAGTTTGAATATGAACAAAGTTGATAGTTCACCCACTATGAGTATAAATATAGATAAATTACTGTACAAGTTAATGCTATTTTTTTGGATATACTCATATTTATTACTTAATTAACTCATATCATCCAGTTTGACTGGATAGGACTCGAGAAGGATAGGATTCGAGTGGTATATGCGAATAAGCACAAATTGTCATCTATATAAACTTTTATTATTCTAAAATAATAAAAAGAAAAAAATAAATTAAAAACATAAATAAAGCTTTAAATCATTGAATAATCATACAGAAGTTTGTTGTCCAAGACCTCATACATACCGAGGCTACAAATGAATAAATGATTAAATGTTTATGGTAAATTAAAATTTGATTTTTGTTAGTGTTTGTGGTAAACTATTTGCAATAGTAAACCATTGAATAACAACTCAATGATTATTTCCCAAAAAAAAAAAAACAACTCAATGATTAAATAAGTCCATCAAAGCACAGAAGTACGCGGACTAACAATTTAATGATCGACTGTATATTTTGATGTTGAAAATCTGACGATCTCTTATAAGATTTGTTTAATGAAATATTAAACTACAAAGAAATTACGAAGTAATGAAACAACTTAGGTCAAGAACTGTCGCTAAACCTGATTTAGATGCCTCCAACAGAACTGCGACAAAGTGGGCAACGTCTATCCTTAACAAGCCATTGACCGATACATAAATCATGGTATGCATGTTTGCACGTGGTAAGAACCTTACACTGGTCTCCATTCTTGAACTCATCCAAACAAATAGCACAATCATTATTGTTGATCATATTGCTTTTGAATAGCACAACAACTCCCGGTAGTTCCTCCTGCTGCTGCTGTGATTGTTGGGTAGCCGTAGCTTAGCCGCAGCGCAGAGGCACGACTTATTCAACCTTGATTAGGTGGTGATGGAACATAATTTAATAATTGTTGTTCATAGAAATAAGATAACCAGTAAAAGATGGCGAGCATTGAGAATGGTATTGCTACGATTGAAATTGTAAAGGGTTCCATTGAGATGTAACGATGCTTGCACAAAAGAAACACACACAAAACTAGAGTAGGGTTTTTCTTCAGAGACTAAATTTTATACGTGTACGTATGTACATTTGTATTTTATAAAAAAATTTGTTGTCAAATACATAAAAAAAATGATAATTAAATGAGATAAATAAATTTTAGTAATAATCTAATTTTTAAATAAAAAAGAAAATTCATAGTTTTATTTTTTTATTGGTCATTTTTTTATTTTTTATTTTAAAGAAAACTAGATACTTATTATAATGAATGTGAAGAATTTTTTATATTATTAAATTTTCTAAATTAGTTTATGTGAATAATTTCTTATATTATTAAATTTTCTAAATTGCTTTTATATAAATAATTTGCTATATTATTAAACTTTAAAATTATTTTTATACGAAGATTTTTTATATTGTTAAACCCTTTCATTTCTTTCCGCAACATAATTTTCTTTTTGTTCCCTTAATTGAAACTAATCTTTATATATATTTGGATTTCTTGTTCCACAAATTCATATCAATGGCATCTAATACTACTATTCCTTGTCTTTGCACAGATGTCATGTTCGAGATTTTATCTGTACATCTTTGAAAACCCAAGCTAAATGTAGGTTTCTTTGCAAGAAATTCAACAGTCTGTTGAAGCTCTAGTATTAAGCTTAACGAAGGAAGGTTTACAGAGAACTCTAGAACAAGAAAAGATAATGAAGAAACAGAATGATTATTAAGCTTAATGACTGCCTTTACAAAGCTTTATATACAAGCTATGGGAAAACAAAAAAAATGACTAACTCTAACTAATGAATAAGTGGTATAGCAACGTGCGATACCTGCACTTGTGCAGTACTCAAGGCTATGCTTGGGTGTTTTTGGGTACTACAGTGTTAAAAATAAAATTTTTTCAAATATATATAAAAAGTAAATAAAAATAAATAAATTTTGTATTCAAAATTTAAATACATAATTAATTGAAATAATATATAGAAAGTGAATACAAAACTGAATAAATTTTGTATCTAATATAAAAAAAATTATATATTTAAATTATAAATCAAATACGGTCTAATATAGTTATTATATTTAATGTAAAAAAAAAAATCAAACGTAACCTTAGATGTGATAATACTGTAGATAGCGATAATACTGTAGATATAGCGCGGTGAGATACCTATAAGTGCTCCTCACTGATTGGGTAAGATGGCACATAACTAATTTCCCTTTTTAATGAAACGGTGCGTAGCGTCCTTTTAATAAATTACATATTCCAACAGTCTTACCTATGAGTTAACTTTCTTGAGTTTGCATTACCAACAACAATCTTACCTATGAGTCAACTTTCCTGAGTTTGAATTGCTAAAGAATAAAACATAGTTTCGATTATTTCGTGCAAGGCATGAGACATAACAATTATTATTCTACTTATGTATCCATTGATAATAATTTTGTTCCTAATCTTTCTCTCAGTTTCTTACTTTTATTTAGGCATAAAAAATAACAACACAAGGATTTTTACTTTGTGTTGAGCAAGGAACAAGAAGACCTCACTGTTATGTGTGCAAATCAACTCCTAGAGAATGGTATGTTATTCCAAGTCCAAAGACGAGATATTTGATAGAACGAACTGGCATGTTAGTGTTAAGGTCAAACTCTTTGCACTTCAATAGTAAGATTATCTCAACCAAAATCTTATAGCAAGAAATATTACAATCTTCAAATCGAAATATTTGATTGAGATACTAAAGCATGGAAGCACCTACAGGATGTAAGATTGCAACATCATTAGTTTCTTAGCGGCATGCCACCTGTGTCTGCATGTGGTTCAATTCACTGGCTCATCAAACAAAGCAACATTCTTGCATTCCATACAAATAATGATAGCTTCAGTGTTTTTTCGCTTTCTTTCTCGGTTTATGTGGAAGGTCATTATGATAGCGTTCATCTTAGTAAGTATGAAGGGAAGTTTGCGTTAATATGCTAGACTGAAATATCATATAATGGATTTGTGGGTGATGCAGAGTTATGAAGAAAAAGTATGGAGCATGAGGTAGACTATCGTAATTCAATTTTTAGGACGACAAGAGCCTTCAATGAATCCGCTTGTCTTGTACAATTCTGATATTGCACTAATGGATGCATTCAATAAAATCATATTTTTCAACATCAACAATGGAAGGAGTGATAAGGTCGGGCTAGACTACAAAATGACTCACCCACTTGAAGCGTTTTCCTTTCGATCAGATTTTTAACCCAATAATCTGAGGACTACTGAATTTGTGCAGAATCTAACAGGAAATCCAAGAAGCAGCAAATCAAAATTAAGAAAAAATGTTGCTCCATATATTAGTCTATAAGATATTTGATTCAGAATCTAGTACATGAATTTAGAACATCATTTATGATTAAGCAGAAGCAAAATTGCGTACATGTTTGCACAATAGATCTGAAAGTGGAAACAAGTTGCATACCTCTTTACGCATTGAATCTCAATTTATTCCGCTCTATTATTCCGATCACTGAAAATAGAACACTCGGATAACAGATCATAAGAGTTGAAAAATAGAACTAAGTCTTCCTCTCCTTGACCTTCCCACAAGACGATTACAATGGGTGTAGCAACTAGGGTTGTCAAAAATTTTGAAGGAAGGAGAGGGGACCTAGCCTATTTATAATAATTTTAACAGGCTCACCCATCACAGCTCCATGTTAAAATAGGCCTACACTGACTGTCTTCCATATCGGCCCACAAAAGTGTCACATACCCCTAACTCAATTGATCACATTTTAATTGGGCTTACCCCAAATCAATAAACTATATTATTCAGTCCGTTTTATAAATAATTAAAATAGACTCATAATTAATATTAGCCAACATAAAAATTCCAACATTCTCCCACTTGGACAATATTAATTATGACGTTTTCATGTTTTAAGAAAGAAAACATTTTTGAAAACGACTCTCTGACTGAATACTTTAAACTCAAGTGTGGCCACACAATTTTTAGAAAACATATAGTTTATTGATAAAGTGACACCTCAAACACAATCATGTCCACATTAAATTATCAATATCGGATCATGGCAGTAGTTATGCTCCTTATTGACATAGCACCAATCCATAGTCACAAATATTGACAACTTAACCGACCTGGATTCCGATATGGTAGTGTAGCAAGAAAATAGCGCCCCATGTGATCAATACATTATTTTCTTGTCAGTCCTCCAAACATTTTTCTTTCACACATGCTCAAATGTGCAAGAGAAATTCACAAGACTTCACAATAAGGTTGTTATTTCCATTTGGAAATACAATCATAATGGCTTAGCCTTTGTTTCCAGAAACACAATTGGAAACCAGCTCTGCTTAAGATAATCACACCAGTCTTAAGCATATTAACCACAATGTCTTAGCATTTTTTTCCAGAAACACAATTGGAAACCAACATAGCTTAAGATAATCACACTAATCTTAAGCACACCATGCACAACTCATAACATGATATATATATATATATATAATGTGCACATACGCATAACATGCTATATATATATAATGTGCAAATACGCATAACAAACAACCACAAAACATTCAATTCATATAAATAAATATATATATGAATAAGCAATGTAGCAAAATTATTTGACTTAGACATTCAATCACAAGCACAAAGCTCCCACTAACCAAACACATCAAAAGACTTCACAACACCCATATCACAAACATGTTTCTTGAAAACTATAGGTCTGAGTCCTTTGGTTAGAGGTTCAGCTAACATCAAATCAGTATTAACTTACTGAATCTCAATGTCTCATTTCTTTACTA
>CATIWR010086236.1:0-10293 GCA_949677035.1 Omphalea diandra | reverse complement strand
GAAAAGAAGAAGCCAAAATGTGACAGATGAATTTGCGGTAAAAGTCACACCTTAGTCGTGACCGCGAATTTCAAAGTAACTCAAGAGGGAAGCAAGTCCATAACCACAACTTGACAAGTGTCCCAGAAGACTGTTGGAAGTCAAATTTCATGAAGGCATTTTATTGGTAGTGACCGCGAATCCTGTGGAAGAAAGATGACCACTTTGGCAGATGGATTCGCGTCCTCTATCGCAACCTATGCAAGAAAACTCGCAGCCGTGACTTATGAAAGTAGGTAAAAGACAACGACTATATTTTCCTGGTGAACTAATAAGAAGCTGCCATGTGGACTAGCCGTTAGACACAAACGGGGTTTCCTATGAAGAATTTGGATTTCGCGACCGCAAAATGCAGTAGCGACTGCGATTTCATCCTGATAAGCATTTAATGCAAAATATGTCAAACATGTCTCAAAGATTTGATGAGCTATGATATGCAACGCCTCTTTGGTGAAGTTTGGCTATAAATACACCATCAAAAAACCATGAATAAGGTTGCTAAGGAATTTATTACAAGTGATTAAAGCTCTCAATCTTTGTTACTCATTTTCTTCATTTTCTTTATGAAATTGTAATTGTTAGGTGTTATCATTAAACACCAAGTTGTGAGGTTTTATGTTAGCCTGTAAAAACACTTTAAGAAAGGTTTAAGTGTGAGCCTAGTGAAACACTTGAGTGAGGTTTTGTGTTAGCCTAAAAATACATTGTTGTAAGGTTGTGTGTTAGCCATCAAAACACAAGTTGTATAAGTTGGGTGTAAGCTTGAAAACACCATTGAGATAGTGAAATACCTAATTGATTAATTGGGGAGTGGACGTAGGGTCAATTATACCTGAACCACTATAAATTGATAGCCTCTCTTCTACTATTTCTTCTCCCTCTATCTTTGTTTTTGAAATTTTTATTCACCAATTCAACCCCCCTTCTTGGTGCCTAGGGCCAACAGGTTATTAAGATATTTATGTAAAGTATTGCCTTATTATTTCTAACTTTCCATGAATGAATGAGTTTCCTTCTCAAAGTAGCAAGTTAATCCAAATTGATTTGTTTTTAAGTAAGTCCTTGATTGTTATGTCTAATGTGGTACCTAAGTTATTGGCATTATAAGCAAAGTGAAGTGATATGTTTTTGTAAAAGTTGTAAAGGATTTTGTATATAAAGTTTTTTTTGTTACTTAGGGACATGTAACTATTCAAGTGAAGGATAAATTGTTAGTCTTAATTTGTTCATAGTATTTTAGTGATTTTTAAGTTTAACGATGTATTTCTATGATGAAATTAAGTTAGTTTGAGTTCATTCATGTTATTTCCCAAATTTAGATGTTTAATAGGTGTTAAAGAGTTTTGGATCGAAATTGGAGCAAAAACAGGAAAAATAAGCAACTTTAGGAACCAAGCAAAAATTTTAGCCCAACTAAGGAGGAAGTAATCTATCATGTCTATGATAAAATTTGCAAGTAATAACACTAAGAAGCAAAATACTCAATCATGATTGCGATGCTGGCGATTCATCTCTTATATTTTACCTTAAATGTTAGTTATTTCTAGGAGTATAAAAAGGAAACATATAGGGTTTTTCTAAGAGAGAAAAAAGAGACCTTTTAAGTTGTTAAAGGAGGAATTTTTGGAGAAGAAAACAAGTGAAACAAGGTTGCAATTCAAGATCTTATGCAAGGGTTCAAAAGATCAGTAAAAGGAGGAAGAACAAGAAGAGATCTAGCAACCATTAAGCTAGTTTAAAGAATTATATTTTCTTCTCTTTATTTATTATTTCCCTATTCAATAATATGCATTTACAATTGGACGTGTCTTGTTTTATTAGTATTTTAGGCTAAATCTTTTATCTAGGACCTTGATGTAACCATGGAAGAGATTGAATGATTTATGATTTTAATGACAATGCTAGGATTTATTCTTTTTCAAGTGAATGATTTTTAAACCTAATGCTTGCAAGTGACTAGCCACCAATTTCATGATTTGTGTTCCATTATATATGAGATTATAATTGAAATAGACCTAAAATCAATCCCCTTAGGTTAAGTGATAAGTAGAGGTACCCACTTAATCTATTATTATCATTAAGGATTACTATTTCTAAATGATTAATTTTGTTTTTAATTCTTCATTGAGAATTACAAAGTTGAGTTACTACTCAAAAGAGAGGAATTAAACACTATAGAGATAATCAAGAGTTGCAATGCATAATCCAATATGTCATCAGAAGAATAAAGATTTCATAAATTTCCATTAATAAGATCAAGTATTGTAGGTTGATTAGTGTAAGATTTTCTATTTTTGCCATTATTATTTAGGTTAGTTTATTTTTATTAAAATTGTAGTTGTTAGTCAAGATATCCATCAATTGTTTTCCAAATAAAAGTACGATAATCATATTTTAATACTTATTCATGCTTGTCTTTATGAAATTATATTCACATTCACTATGCATTATTATTATTTGTACAATTCATATACTTATGGTTATTGACAAGATAAATACTTGTCAATTTGAGACTTTTTAGGAGTTACGAGTCTCTATTTTAGTAACAAGACAGGTGCTAAGGCCATTTTTAAATTTCTAATAGATGTCAATATCATATTTGTTCTTTAGCAGCCTTTTAACAAGTGATATGATGTATTCAAACTCAAATGATTATTGTTTGACTTCTTGTTTTGGTTATTATCCCTTAGTGTCTTTGTGAAATTTGCCCTTCAGACAAATTTCCTTCACTTTCCCCCAACATTTTTTATTTGCTCTTTTAGCCTTTTATTGCTTCTTTTTAGTGATTTTTGACCAAATTTAGTGGATGTTATGCTTGTCCAAAACTATGGATGCAATACATAGTTTCTACATGCCTCAACTTAGAGAGATCATGTTCGTCCTTGGGTATTTCACTTGCATGATAGACATACAACTCCCAGGTCTGCCTCTTCCTACAAACACCAATGTTTACATCAAGTGTTGTAGTAGAAATACATCTACAACAATCTAGTATTCATCCCTCCCTTTGAATTGAATGGAAAGAACATCTTTGTTTGATCAAACATCTTAGTTAAAGCTCTTGAGGCTACCCAGGATACCTTGAAAAAGGTGTTAGACTAGGTGGCATGCAACTTCTTATTGCATGACCTATTAGGGCTCTTTTCTCAACCTTAAGAGATATTGTCGAGATTTAACTATTGTCAACACTAAAAGATTTATTACTAGTAGGATATTATGATTAGGGCCTACTTTTGCAAGTTCTTAGATAGATGCTACCATAGGCTATCATACTAAATGGTGCTTGGTTGGTGATATAAGTACATATCATTGGGCTCTATTATTTTCTTATCTTTTTCCATTTATGCTTTCTGTGTTTTCAAACAATTTTCTTTGGTAGGCTTAGGAAATCGAATTACACCTAATAGAGGGTGGCAACCCTTTTTCTAACATGGAGCTTTGTTATCCCTTCTTCTAGTTTTAGAGTAGTGGGAGACACTTGAAAAAGGAAGTGACTACCAAGCAAATTCGCTTGAATGAGTTATAATGAGATGAGGTATTATGAGCACTAGATTTTAGGTCCTTAGGATGTAAACCTAATGATGAAAAACTACTTAAATTCTTTCCTAAAGAATAGAGGACATAATGCCTAGGAAAATGGAAAAGGCTTGAAAGAACCCTTGAATCAAACCCACCTTTCAATTAATTGAACCTCAAGAGCTTTTATAGGAGTAAAATAGTTATCCATATAGGTAACTTAGTTAGTTGTATAACCAACTAAAACATGTTATACAAACCTCTCACTAAAGTCTAGTAGTAAAAAGCTTTTAGAATAATGAAGCACCAAAACTAAGAGGGTTGTACAATGAACTCCAAGGCTATACAAACAACACCATGGTTGTACAACTAACTTAGAAATCCTAATCTCTAGAATTTTCCTTGTTTTCATCTATAAAGAGTGTGAGAAGAGGTGAGATAAGGTGCAATATGAGATATTAGACTTAGTTGCACTGACCTTCCTATATAAATACCCTTTCCATTGAAGCAAGAGAGAAGGTGGGATAGGGTGAAATCTATGACATTAGACTTAGTTACACACACTCTCCTATATAAGAACCCTTTCCATTGAAGTGAGAGAGGAGGCGTGAGCATTTCAATTTTTGCAATTGCATTAGAATGAATAGAATCTTGCATACGACTCTTATCTTTTGCCAATAATTAGACCATTGAGAGGATAAGGATCATATATTGGTATAGCCCCTATTAATAGATCATAAAAGGATCATTAGGGGATCCTATACCTCTTGATAGGAAGAAGCCCTTTTTGACATCAAATGGCTAAATAAAGGGCAACGTGGGATAGTAACTTGGTACCACCCCTAAACATGATTAAAGTCATCACCTGACTTAGGTTGAAATAAAATTCTAGGCAATAATGGGTTTTAAATCTAATAGGTTAACTAAAAGACCCAACCTATATTCATCCTATCAAAGATTAGGTGAGAAGTTGCATATGAATTTGGGAATAGGTTAGGCACCCTCAGGTCAACTAGATATAGGGATCCTGCCTTTAGGCAACTAATGGTTCATTTTATACCTTGCCCTTCTTAATTAATTTCCCATTTATCCATCTATGCATCTAAGACAAGCCATCATCGATAACCATTTAAGTATACAATGCATGAATGTGATATCCATGACATAGGAAAGAAGTAAATCACATGTACAAGGTGTGAATATGGGATACATATTTAACTGGTGGGATTATCATGTAATTAACTTAGATAAGTACAAACCATGCATTTAATGGCTCTTTTAACCTACAAAAAGGAACACACATTGTTTCTCAAAATATGAGTAGAATAGGAAGCAAAAATAGCCCCTAAAATCTATTAGGAATGGGTAATTAAAATAGGGGCATACCACTTTATCCTTATAGCTTAAGGTCCAAGTCTATTAGTCCATAATGTCTAAGCCATATTAAGGGTTAATTAGGGAGCCTAATCTACTATCCAAAATCATCATTAAGCATATTAAATATAATATGGAGTACAAACCATGATAACAACATAAGATAGAACTAACACACAAGGCATATGAAGATAATCTTGAAAATGGAGATCGAAAAGCATTAAGGCAATAAATAAAGATGTAAATAAAGGGTCATAGGATCCTAAGATCCTCTCCCAATATGACCTAAAAGGATGCATTACAAAAGGGTAACTAAGGAGCACCCTTAGCCATAAGTGAGGCTAGGATGTTAAAACAAGTGAAGATAATAAAAACACCAAAATGTTGTCAATAAGTCCTCTAATAATATAATAATAAACACAAAAAATGGGGTACTTGGATTATGGATCCTCTCCCAAATGTCATGGATTTGTCACCCATTTCTCCAATGGGAGTGGAAGAGCCAAGAAAGCCATAAGAAGGCTAGTTTAAACTTTACCAAACAATGTAATTGGTATAAAAACTAAATAAACATTCTAATCATTTATTTAGTAATGATGAATAAAGGATTCATAAGTATTAGAAACCTCTCCCTATCATGTTCATCCGTGGTCAAATACATATTCATAACAAAAAGCAAACAAAGCATGAGGAAGATACTTTGTGTAAGCCAAAACATGCACGTTGGTCATAATAGCTTCCTTGAATATGGAATGAGGATTGGTCTTTGTAACCTATACCATTCTTAATGTAAAAGGCTTACAAGATCATAGTAAAAGGCTTACAAGATCATAAAAGAATAGGAAAAACACATAAAACAAGTATGGGACAAAAATGCAGGAATAGTGTTGTGAGCAGCACTAGAGAGCTATACAGACCACAATTTATTTGTACATCACATTGGCCTTGCTCTAACAAGAAATCAAAAAATAAGAAAAAAAAGATGGGAAATAAAATAAGAAAGCTAGGGTATGAGTCTTTTGATGCCCTAAATGTTATCTTTTACCCTCAAGGCACTTTGATTTTGATATCTTGCTCTAAATGCAAAGGTACACATTGTTATGAATAGGAAAAAGGTTAGATTACCATAAATCCTTTTGAGTGAGTGTATGGATATTTGGGATTTTTATTAAGTAGAGTTTTCTTATTGTTGACAGATAATATTAATAGAGTTTTGTTATGGAAATTAGGCCTTTTTTCTCCCTTTAATAAAAGAGGCATTTATAGATGAGGATAGGTGTAATTGAGCCCAATAGCTAGGATTGCACCCTATCTTACCTCCTCTTAAACACTCTACAGATAGGATTAAAGAAAATTCTAGAGGTTAAAGTTTGAAGGTTATCAATGTAGATATGGGATTATTTGAATAAACCATTGCTAAACAGCCTACCTATGCTTGACAAGTCACTATTATAGAATCTTCTTTCTTTTGGAATTTAATTCGTTGTTTGTTCAATGCTTTGGAATTCTATATAATCCTCTTTAATTAATTGTATAGCCAATTAAGTTGGTTATGCATATAGCCTTTTTGATCACTCAAATGCTCTTAAGGTTTCATATAATGAAAGGTGGCTTTGATTCGAGGTTTCTCCTAAGCTTTTGCCACTTTTTTAAGCATTGTTTTCCTAATTCTTTGGAGAAGGATTCAAGTAGTTTCTTATCATTAGGCTCACAACCTAAGGATCTAATAACTAGTGCTTATATTTTGCCCCATACTTTATGGGACTTGAAGAATGACATTTTGACAATTGTCCATTGGACAAGTCACATCAAATCATTCAACATAATTGTAAATACCAAAAAAAGATACATAAGATATGATTTCCTTAGCATCTCTTTAATAAGTATTAAGGCTCATGGCAACCCCTTAGCAAGAACCAAGCTATTTAGTAGCTTTTTAGCAAGTACGAAGGTTGAATATTGCTTCAAGTAGCCCTCTAACAAGTACTATAATGGACCCAATTAGCATTCCTCTAGTAAGTAATAAGCTTTTGGCTACCCTCTAACAAGTACTGAGCTTCTTGGTAGCCATCTATTAAGTACTCAAGTTAAGTACTCTTTTTCAATAGCCTTTGAGCAGGTATTAGGATAAGTTGTCTTTTTAGTAGCCCTCTACCCAGTACTAAGCTTTATAGTAGCCGAAGAGCAAGAATCAAGGTTAAATATCATCTTATGGTATTCCTTGAATAGGTACTAGGATAAGTAGTCATCTAAATAGCCCTTTGATAGGTACTAAGCTTCTTAGTAGCCTATAATGAGTACCAAGGTTGAAAATCATCTGCCAATAGCCATTGAGCAAGTATTAGGATAAGTTATTATCTTAGCAATCCTCTAGTAGGTATTAAGCTTCTTAGCAGCCTTCTAACAAATAGCACTATTGAATATCATCTTCCAACAACCCTCGAGCATGCACTAGGACAAGTTGTCATCTTTACAGTCCTTTGGTACATACTAAGCTTCGTGGCAGCCTTCTAGCAAGATCCAAGGTTTAATATTGTCTTTAAGTTGTCATCTTAGCATTCCTCTACCAAGTGTTAAGTCTTAACAACCCTTTAGCAAGTACCAATGTTAGATTTAGTTTCTATACTTTAGTCTTTCACTTGATATTCTTATTTATGTTCTTTGAAATCTCTCTAAATTCTCTTTGTTTTGCCCTCTAGCATGTCTTTAATTCTCTTGATTTCATCCTTTAACATCTCATTTGGTTTTCTTGATTTCGTTCTCTAGCATCTCACTTGATTTTCTTGATTTTCTCGTGTAGCATCTCTCTTAGTTTTCCTATTTTCACCATATGGCATTTCTCTTAACTTTGCTTAGTATTGTATCATTCTAAATCTTCTAGGTTTTTCTCTCTTTCTTGCTTACTTTCTCCTTTCATTCTCTAGCTTTTCTCTCTTTATTTTGATTCTTTGATTTTGCTTTCTTATTTTATTCTCTTTGATTTCTCCCCTAGTTTATCTTCTAGCTTTTTTTTTCTCTCTTTTTTTAATTCTCTCTTTGTCTAGTCTCCTATTAACTATTTTTTTATTCTTTCTTTAATTCTCTAAATTTTGCCCCCAAGCTACTCTCTTAATTTCACCGTTGTTCTCTTCTCAAGTTCCTCTTTTCACCTATGTTTTAAAAACAATGTTATGATCATAAACAACAAAGTCAAAATGAATAAGCTATTTATGCATTTCATGTAACATCCCCAAACACGTTCATTGGGATTATCACATGAACATATGCATTAGATAAATAATCATTTAGAAGCATCGTTGTAGTTAGGGACACTTGAACATATATATAGTGTTTCTATAGTTGCATGACAAATTGTTTTATGTTGTGTGCATGTTATAGTATCATAAATAATGGTGTCTTAGAGCTTAATTAAAAGTATAAGGAGTATCTAGATATTAGGAGATGGATGGAAGTGCTTAATGAGTGAAGAAGAGGGACTAAAAGCAAAACTTTTAACTTTCAACCAATAGGAAACCAGCGCCTATCTTTTGACTTATTTAAGATAAAAATACAGACCATTAGGGTCATATTTTGAGGGAAAAATGTGGGTTATACCAGAAACAAGAGAGAGCAAAGGAAGAAGAAAGAAAGGAAGAGGAAGAATAAGAAGAAGAAGAAGAAGAAGAGAGGGAGAAGAGTGAGCTACCTAGGGTTTTTCAATTATGGGACAGTAGGTAAGTAAATTTATCTTCTTCTCAACCGGAATTAACATCTCATGACATGTTAATCATGCATGGTTAGTGAGAATTATGGAGTAATTGAGGTAGATCTCTTGGATGGAAGTTGTAATCTAATAGAATAGGAGCTGATTCTGTTGGATTTTGCTGTTAGAGCAGAATTTTGCACCCAAGATTTTGTAACCCTAGAAGAGGAATTAGGGAAAGTGAAAAATATGAAAGTTGTAGCTTTATGTCTCATATAAATGTTTATGAAACGGTTTTGCTTCATTTTGTGTATGTGAGGAGATATGACCCCTTTAGTAGGACTAGGTCAAATCCAAACCGAGATGATCTCAGCCTTCTATTTTCTTATATTTTTATGGCTTTATGTTCTGATTTTGACAAAGTGTAAAACATGAAATTTGTAAGCTTATGTCCTCTCTAAACACCTATAAACCAGTTTTGATTGATTTGTTGTGTGGAAATTGGGACTGACTTTGTACCGGAGTGAAACCCATCTTTCTTTTGAATCTATTTTCTAAGTATTTGATGGCCATAGATTTAGAATTTGATGATTGTCAAAACTTAAAAGTTGTACATTTATGTATGATGTACATACCTGTGAAATAGGTTTGCCAAATTCGGCAAGGATGTTGAGATGTTGTCCCTTCATCATGACTGGTTGGCAACATGTTAAAAACCTCCACATCCTGAGATTGGTCCTTTATTTTGGTGACCTTATAGACCGAATTAGATAATGAGTAAACCATGAAAAATGTTCCTTCACATGTTTTGTAACTGATGGTAGATTATCATTGCAATTAGATGTGTACAGTTTGAGATACACCCAAGAGAGTAAGACCTACTCAGACTGAAAGGATACTGTAACAGGGTAACATTTAAAAATTCACCACATTTTGTGTGTCTGATATGTACCTAAAATTTGAATATGTTATGGGTTTATGTGTCTAGTTTGTTTGAAGAAAAAGAATCAAGTCAATTGGATGAGTATATCTAGAGTTATTACGATGAGAGTATAGCAAGCTCAGGCTGCCCTATTAGGAATATATGCATAAACATAGGTCCACTTGCATGGATCATCCACCAAGCATTCATAATCATTTTGACATACTTGTAACCATGTATGTATCAAATTCTAGGGTCTCAAAACTTTGAGGAAGCCATAGAGAGGCAACCAAACCTACCGTAAAGGTCGGTAACAACAAAAGGTGAGTAGAAACCATAATTGAATTCAATGTGTGTGTATGATAATTTTATAATTTGATTATGTGCTATTACATGTATATATGATTGAATTTTTACATGTTACATGAGAATACAGGCCAAGTGAGAATCAAATGCTCTTAACGATTACTTGATATATCATTTGTGAATAAGCACTTACATATGGAACTAAAAAGGCGTTGTGACCGACTTGTCAAACACTTGCAAATCACCGGAAGATGGACTAACAGGTCCCTAATCATATGTCAAAAGAATTACAGGAAGATGGATCAATAGGTCTCAAATCATATGTCAAAAGAATTATAGGAAGATGGACCAATAGGTCCCAAATCATATGTCAAATGAATTACAGGAAGATGGACCAATAGGTCCCAAATCATATGTTACATGAATCACATGAATATCTCGGGAGCAATGTTTG
>CATIWR010086235.1:0-13069 GCA_949677035.1 Omphalea diandra | reverse complement strand
GTGAAATCTTTAATAATTTGGATGGAATTTATTAATTGAAATAATAATTATATTTAATTTAATTGAATAAAACAGATCTTTAATAATCATAATGATAATTTTATCATAATTATTAACCATTAAATAATTTATCCTTTTAGTTTTAGTATAAGAAAATGAGAAGACAAAACAAGATTTTTACTTCAACATCCAGTCTAAGTTTCTTATAAAATTGGTGAAGAGAAGGTGGATTCGTACTGGATGTCCAATTAGGAAGTTTCTTTTTCTAAAAAAATAGTAACTTTTTTTAAAAAATTATTTATTGAAGAATTAATAGATTATGAACTACACAGGGAAATATAATTTTTTTTTGTCTTTAACTTTCATCATAAAGGTGAAACTTCCACTATAGTAATAGAGAAAAAAAATCAAACCTGAAACTCATCAATCTCTACACTACTCAATAGTATGAGTAGATCAATCAGATTAAACATGATTAGTTCTGTTTCCCTTTTAAATGCAAGGAAGTAATAGATTGATAATAGTACTATTGATTACAACATAAAAAAAAAAATCCTCCATTATCCATTCATTATTTTTTTTGTCTGTCCAACTTAGACTGGATTCGATATACATGTGAAATTAATTGCTAAGAGAAAAGAGATTCATTCTTGTAGGGACTCAAGAAGCTCAACTCATTATTATGAGCTTTTAAAAGATGGTTAAATACAGTAAAAACACCATCATTATGTTCTTTCTTTCTAGATTCTTTCTCTTTTGCATCCTTCTTTTTTGTTTTAGGAAACTTTTGCATTGTTCTTTCTTTCATTGTAGATTATAGACTTTATTGATGTATGTTGGTGGATTTTCCTCATTAATACCTTCCTCTTCTTATTATTAAATGTTTAGTTTGTCAGTTATAGATACTCAACACAACTAAACTTTAATTTAATTAACAAATTAGAGTTAATTATACTTATATATGGATGTTTATTTACTCTTTTTCTAGGCGATTTTGTGCAGTTAAATAGTTGATGCATGATTTAGTCAATATAAGGATTCTAATTTAAATCCCAACCAAATATTCATAAATTATCAAATGAGACGAGATTTTTTTTAAAAAAAAAAATGCAGATTGGTCACTTTTTGTAGTCAGTATATACCAATGAAGTCTCTCCAATATACCAAAAATTTTAGGTATAAAAAGAATGGATTAGAGGAAATTAAATAATAGAATATAAATGGAAGTCAAATGAATTAATATCGTTTTGTGGGTATTTTCTTATAACATAAATGAGGATGAATAAAATTATAATATAATTAAGGATGAATAAAATTAAAATTTCATCTATTTACTTTCAAATACTCATTTTTCTGAACCTCAAAATCGAAAAAAAATCAATGATTAAAGAGTGAAATGAAAAGATTTTAAGTAGTTTATACTTTTTAACTTTTTATTAAATAAAATAAAGTTAATTAATCTCATTAACATTTTATTGAAGTTTTTTTTTTTTTCATTCCAATAAAAACTCTCTTGCAATAACTTAAGTAAGTAAATTGACCTGATAAAAATCTAATCTAAAACTGAATTACAATTGTTGTGGTGATTAATACAGGATTTGATTAATCAAGGAGCACGAAGAATATCGTTTGCAGAACTAGCTCCGATGGGTTGTTTGCCTGTTGTTATTACCATTTTCTCCAACAATGCTAACAATGCCTTTATACAACGCAATTGCATCGATTCTTATTCCTCCATGGGAAGGGAATTCAATCAAATGCTCAAAAATGAATTAAACCTTATGCAAAATCGATTTGCATATCTTGGCATCAAGATTGCCATCTCTGGTGTGTACGGGACTTTGACCAACATGATCCAAGGAGATGGAAGATCTGGTAAGTTCATAAACCATATAGCAAAGCATATATGTCAACATATAATTATGGGTCAAATCAAGTGTAATTAATAAGAGTTTCTTTTCTTTCTTTCTTTTTTTCCCCTAGCTTTTGATGACGTGAACAGTGGGTGTTGTGGAACGGGTTACTTGGAAGCAGGAATAATGTGCAATCCAAAATCATTTGTGTGTCCTGATGCATCAAAGTATGTATTTTGGGATTCAATACATCCAACGGAGACTACATACCACCACCTTTTTTTGGCCGCGCGCTCCACTGTCGATTTTTTAATAAAAGATCCCTAGAAGAAATTTATTGATAATTGATGTCATTTGTAATTTTTCTTTTTTGGATTTTTATATTACAAGAGGATATACACCAAATGTTGTCGTATCATAAATATTATTCTTATATGGGTTTTTGTGATCTGTATTGCCTCCTTCAGATGGTTTAACAAAAATTTCTTATCTCGTTTTTTTTAGAACAATTATCAATATAAAAACAAATTTTATCTAATTAAAATTTTCCAATATTCGGGCATTTTCATTATAATGGACTGCTAAATTTGATGCCAGTTTGTTTGAGACAAACTTCTTTTGGTCGCCTATGGGTAAAAACTTATGAATATGTATTAGGAGAAATGATAATAAAATATAAAATACTGCAAGATAAATAACGATCAAATAAAAATAACACCGTTAAATTTAACGTAGTTCACCTTTTAATTTGGGTTATATCCACGAAACAAATTTCTAATAAATTTTTTTTATTAATAAAATTAATAGATACAGAGAGAATCGTCTCTAGATAAATATTATAATAATACAAATATAAATTTGACAAAATAGTGACACTTGCAGTATTTCTCAAAGTCAAAAATATCATTCTCACTATTTTATCGCTCATCCCTTAAAAAAACTTTTTCTAAGTAAATAATAAAACTCTTTCATCTCACGCACTCGCCAAAGTAAAATATTTTGGCTCACATTCACTTTGTTCTCACCCTTGATAATGCTCTCACCATGCAAATGATGTTCTCACCATTATTATTTATTTACACAATTGCCATATGCCTATTTATAGGCAAAATAAAAGAGGTCAATTTTTGGCCTAAGTCGGCTAAGCAATTTGAGAGGTGGCATTATGTTATCACCTCTCAATTTGCTTAGCCATGAAACAATTTGTTTTATGAATAATTTTTATCTTTTTTTGTTTTTTTTAAAAAAATTTGTATCACGTGACGTGGCCCTCATGTAAGAGAGATCCACAACATTATGAAAGTTTTTAATAATTTAGTGTTTATATCATAATATAAAATTTAAACTATTTTCAACTTTAACAAACACGAACTTTTAGAAATTTTCGAGGTATTAAAAAAGATTATGAAAGCCTTCATCTAAAGTTTCACAAAATGATAATGATGTCTAACTATAATAAATAAGTGTATAGCATTTGTGGAGTTTCATATTTAGCATAATTCAATTAAGTTGGCCTGAAAAACTTTTATAAACTTCAATTAGAATTCAATAAAAAATGTAGTCGCCGGCTAATGAGGTGCAAGGTCTTCAGGCAATCAATGAATCGGATGAATAAAATTAAAAATCTATTGATAATTTGATTCAATTAAAAATTAAATTTTAGTTAAAATTAGTCAATATTGGTGAATCAAACCAAATCAATCCAATTTAACATCATATAATTTTGTAAAAAACTTTAAAAATTTTAAGAATTGCAGTCTTTTGCTCAAAGTATAAATGTTCAAACTATCGTTTAATCATTTTATCATATTATATTATTTTTTAAAATTTCGAAAAATTTTAAGCATTTTTATAAAAATACATTTGAAAAATGTAGTTGATAAATCTCATCTTATACCAGCTCTGGAATTTGAGATGTTAACTTGCTTCTTCAGCATACATACTGTCAACGTGTGTGGAGGGAGCTATCCTTTTCTTCTGCGCAAAAATCAAACTAGGAACCAAAACTTGTTAGTTTAGCTTGCTCTATCAATATCTTTTGTCATTTTTATTTATGCCATAGCCCCTCCCTCCATCTCATTTATTTTCTGGCATTTCTTCTTTCTCAATATCAAATATTTGAATTTTTTACCCCTTTAAATAGCTATTAAATTTATCTTATATCTATATAAGTAAATATATAGCTATTAAATTTATCTTATATCTATATAACTAAATATATCATTACAAAGAATATTATATTAATGATTTTGGATTTCTGATTTATTTGTTTAAGTTACATGTTTTTGTTTTTCTGTTAGTAATGTGTATTTTGTTAAGGCCTAATGACATTATACCTAAATATGTTTGCATTTCACTATTATATTCAAATCTTTTAAAATAGAAAAATTTTCATCCAAATTTGCACCTATTTATTGTTTCAACGATACTCAATTTGATATTCTAAATTATAAGATTATTTTTTTTATAAATGTCATATGACTATTTATTAATGAAAATATTTTATATTACCCTAAAAAATGATACCCAAATTAAAATTGAAGATCAAAAACATATGTATCACTATCTCATAACATGGATATCGTATATATTAAAAAGATATTATGTGATTCACAACTAAACAATTTTTTTAAGTTATGTCAAATTAATTATTAAATTATAATCAATGTTCAAAATTTTTAAAAATGAAATCAATAATCTTTTATTTTTTAAAAATTGTAAATATTTATGAGTCTCATAACTAAGAGAAAAATATTTTAATATATATTTAGGAGTAATATCAACAAGCGGCATGTATGCGTCTCTTACTTTCTAACTTTGATCATGTGCGTAACTAAAATTATTTGGTTTAATTTTGAATAAAACTATTAAAAATTTTGAGTAAACTATAAAAAACACATAAAATTTTAAATATTTAATATCATTAAACCTTTCATTAATCATAAATAAATAAGTCAAAATTAAAAAGAGGCTCTTTAGTGATACACTCAATGATGAATCCTTATGAAGGCGAGTAGGGTCAATCAACGAGCACAACATTTTAAGAATAATATTTAATATGCTATTAATGAGATTTTAGTAGTTATTATTATTCTTCCTCTCATTATCGTTATAGAATTTTTATGCCAAAATTCTTTATAAGTTTAAAAATGTTTAGGTTAATACCTACATTTTATTTGATTTAACTGAAAGTAAATTTATTATATTTTCCAGTGAATTTCATTGATGAAGTTTATTTGTGGATGAATCTTATATTTTGTTATTATTGCTATTAATGTACAAAATGTATTTATAAAATCAATAATTAAGTTAAATTTAAAATCTTGTTGAAATTTATTGGCAAATTTTATTAAATTTGATACTAAATGGCTTAAATAAAACTAATTCTATATAATTATTCATATAAACTTTCAAATTACCTTTAGCAAATCAAATCATCAAATATTAATTTCAAAAGAATCATATCCAAACTAAAAAATAGATTTACTAATAATTTTTATGAAAATTGTTTATTCTAAATATTTTTATTTTAATATAAATATTAATTAAATTTGAAATAATATTTTATATAAATATATTCTTACATTTCAGCATTGCATATTAGAAATCTAATGCCATGACAAGATGTACTAATTAAAGTTATTATCAGTATTATATTATCTTCTTTTTTTTTTTATGCATTAGAAAATAAGGAAGAACACAACAACTGCCCACAAAACTTCACCGGAATAACATCCACAATAAGAAACATAAAAATAATATAGTTGGAGGAGATGAGGAGTCTCCCAAACCAGAGAACCCTTGTGACATCCATGGTCAAGATATGAATTAAGATTATGTTTGAAATGATGGTATCACTTGTAGAAAAAATATAGTATAATGATTATTATAATTTTATGTTTGGTTTTAAAAATAATAAAACGAAATGAAATTACATATAATTTTTACATTTCATTTATTTAAATTAATACGTGAACAGGAGACAAGTAGAACATGAAAGTAGTTTATACGTAATCTAATTCTATCCTTCTCTCTAGGCTGTAGCTATCGACTTCCTACAACTCAGGAAAATTTCCTTACATATCCATATATTATCATTTATTATATCCCTCCATATAACATTCTTCACGTGAATAATTCTACACGTTGATCGTTACACTATAAATACCCACATGGTTAAGCTACTAAGCATGCATGCTTATCGCAATAGTGCTTCATTCAAAGATTTCAAAGCTTCATCAGCAATTATTTGGTACATTTTTTCTGTTGGATGAACAGCATCCCAAAATGCATACTTTGATGCATCACTGCATGTGCTCATTCCTCTGCAGGATATCCCAAATTCTATAGCTCCTGATCCGCAGCAGCCCTTTGAAGTCTCCACTAAACCTGCCAAATAAAGGGTCATCACAATCAGTCGCTTTGGCCTTGACAATGAATTCCAACAAGCAATCACATAGTCTTGGAAATGTACTAACCAAATTCTTTGGGGTTGTTGACAGCCCTTTGTACGACATCATAGCAATCAACATATGCATCTTTGATCCCTAATGTCTTTCTGAGGATGACCAGCTCCTCTTTTATCTTAGAGTTGAGAGAGAAGGCCACTTGGTTATAACCTTGAAAGCATGTTTTCGTATTCATTAGTGTTTTGACGAGTGGGAGGCACCCTAAAGGAGGAACTCCAACAACAATCAATCTTGTGGCCCCCAGTCTATGCATTTCCTGTTACCAAAAAGAAAAATTAAGTTATGATGTTAATTTGTTCCCCCCATAATGGAATTGAGACTTGAATTTTGATAGGTAAGTATAATGGTATGAGGTTGGTTTGACATTCAATGTAACATTTAATTGACATTGAACATCTAAACCTAACATCTGTTTTATCATTAATTGTGTACGATTTTAATTCTGAAAAACAGATTGACTAAGAGGAGAAGGAATTATTTTCTCAAAAAGTTTACTACTATTTAGCTGTTATGTTTTTAAAAATATATTATTAAATTTCTTTATTTCACTCTCATTAGATTTTAAAGTTGTATCATTAGAAACACTTTTTTTCCGTCAATTTAAGTTTAATGTGAACAAAAATTCTTATAAACTAACACATAACGTAATTTCTAACAACAACTAAATTGTTTATAATTTTTAAATAATAAGGACTATGCGAATAATTGTCAAACTATAAGGACAAAATAGTTAGTTAATTATAAACTATAGCATACACTGAATTTAGAACTCTCTTTAGATGAAAGAACCTCCAATCTAACCAATTAAAACAAAAAGACTAAATAATATATTTATAGATACATATAAATTAAATAGTGTATTAAAATAAACCCAGGAGTATAATAATTTTAGTCCTTCTGATGACCACACCCATCGTAGCAAGCCATCGATTATAAACAAAAAGCGTTTCAAAATTACTTAGACCTCAAGAAAGGAATACTTAAAAAGAAAAGAAGATTTGCAGGTGTAGAACCAAAACAAGATCACATGATGAGAGAGAGAGAGATGATGAGGGGAAAGGATGTGAAATTAAATTCGGTAAATGGGAGTCTTAAATATATAGTGATATGATAAATTGAAGAAGAATTATGTGGTTTTTGAACTTGAAAGAAAACAAATTGTCCAACAATCTCTGCAACTTGTGCCATTGAGAGGTAAAGACATCTAATCTTTTGCGCCTGCAAAATTTTCAGATGGGGACAATACCCAGAGGGAAGAGCTGAGAGACCTGAGGTTTGGTGACCGCTTTCGTTTTGCATTAATAGAACAAACTGGGAAACTAAAACATTTGCATTGATTAAGCTGTGGCCATGGTTGTGGCAATATGGCCTCCCAAAAAAAAAAAAAATTATTATTGCAAGTAGATTGAGGAAAAAAAATCTAAAGGTGTGGCTAGAAGGAGCAAAGATTAAATCCAACTAAACATGGACATATCTAATTTTGAGTGTTGTTTTGTTGGTTAATTATGCATGCAGTTTCCAGCTTTCTCACAGCCTGGATACCACTCTTATTCTGTATCAAAGCTCATTGCAAGATAATTTATTCTAATAATCATTAAATTATCACTAAAATTTTATTAAAATCACTAAAAATTAATTTTATTTAATTAAATTATCTAAAAATAATTATTATTTTAATTAATATAATTTCATTAAATTAAGTCGCGAGACTCTTATGTAGTGATGAACCTTAGTCTATTTGTTTTATAATTATATGAAATCAAATTACCATATTTTAATTATTTGTCTATAGATTTTATATAATTCTAATATCCTTAATTTAGTTGGATTATATTAATGAAAAAAATAATTACATTTAAGTAATTTAATTAAAAATAATAATTTTTAATGACTAATCAAAATTTTCATTGTGATTCAATGAATATTAATCAAATTACCCCATCATTGCTTTGTTGGATTTCATGAATTATAATAGTCAACTAATGCTAGTTTCCTAAAAGTGGGGAAAATGTACGAACCTTGAAGTCATCGACCATGCGAGATATTAAGAAATTTTCGTATTGCTTAACACTGAATTGCTTGGACCGAGTTGGTTCCAAGTAATAATTTTGAAGAAAGTCATTTGAGCCCATACTCATGAGAAAGATGGCATTCCTTATGATGTGTTCTGCCTTGTCCTTGCCTACTAACCGACCCAGGTGAAGCTTATAGTGTTTAAAATACTCTAGCTGCCTGGAAACCGGCAAAACATTCTATAAAACCATATCCAAACCCAAGAAAAAAAAAGGTATATATCAGTACAATTTCTTGCCATCCAACCTCTCAACTAACCAATAATTAATCACAACATAGAATATTAGATATATTATAGGGCTTACAGAGAGATTTGCTGTGAGGTCATCGTAACCAGAAGCAGCAGAAGCAAAACTAACGCCATGCAACAAATCATTTGCCTCTAGAGTAGGGTCGAGAAATGCTGGAATTGCTTTTGTATAACCGACTGCCTCAGCTAGAGAAAAAAAAAATCAATCATAAGTCAAATTAATGAACGGTGAATTTTCATCTTCTTAGCAAGATCCGTTAAGAGTTAATTAGCATAATCAATTTCATGTTTAGATAGTTATTTTTTTAAAAAAAAAAATTGACTACCATTAAAATTCCAACTCAAAATCATTTAGGGTTAAGTATAATTCTAATACACTTAACCAAATAACAGTTAATACATATAAATAAGTAATTTTTGTGCTGGTTTATTATAATAAATATAATTAAGAGGGTATATAGGAGCCAACCGCTTCCATGCCAAATAATCCACTTTCTGGTGTCTAGCCCATAAGCCATAAATGAAATAAAATTCAGGTTTTTATTGTTTGCAAATAGTCTAAAAACTGCAATAATTTCCTATCTCTTTTGAAAAAAAGATTTTGATAAACTCATCTAACTAAAATATAAATCATATAAATACATATAGTTATTATTATTGATAATTTTAACTATCTATACTCATCACTATCCCTACTAACTAATAGTAACTGCTAGCTATTAGTGGAATTAACAAAGATAAATCAAGTGTGTCTTGTAATATAGAAAAATTAATTTGATACGTGGTTGTCTTCTTTTAAAAATTTCCGACATACCAAAGCAAAGTATGTTTAGGGATAGTTAAGCAGAGTTGCTAACTTCCAATGCTAAAAAAAGCATAAAAATAGTTCAATGCTAAAAAAGTATAAAAATAGTTGAGCAGAGTTGCTAACTTCCAATGCTAGCAAAAGCATAAAAATTACAAAAAGAACAGAGTATATCAGCTGGTCGGTGAATGCAAATTGGAAAATTCTACATGTTGGAAGAGCAATGACAGAAACTTATTACCTAGAAAGTCTGTGGCAAGTCTTCCATTACAAAACCGACCAGTGGGACGACCATTAAAGAAGTCCTTTCCATAAGGAAGGAAGTTGCCCTTCACGGAGGTGGCAAGACGGTTGTTATTTCCAGGATCAACACTTGAGTCTCCAAAAACTAAGACACATGTGATGTTGTATTTCACTGCCAATTGCCTCACTTGATGAATGTCCACTGCCCTTGAGAGCAATGGCAGTAGCACCACAAACACCAAGATTTTCACTATTCCTACCCTTGACATACTTGTGAACATAGCAATAGTTAAAAAAGGTTTCGGTATGGTTTGACAGATTGAGATGATGAGAAGCTTGCTTCTGTTTTAAATAGACAAGCTTCTCTCCTTCGTCTTAAATAGACGAGCTGGCTTAGATGTGTTAGTTGAACATTTAAGTTGCATGTGCCCCAACATTAGGGTCCTCCTAAAACAGGCTGTTTATCTAGGCAATCAATTTTGGCCAGTGGAAGAGCAGTTGTCCTTAATGCCAGTGCCAGTGCCAGTGCCAATAGCAGCAATATATATCTCCTCATACGTCAAGATAAAAGCACGTTACATTTTCATCAATAAGGAAAACGATGCTTTGCCAGGCTATGCACTAGGAGAAATTCTTAGGTAGATCTTGTCTACCACCACGTTCATAGGCTAACCCAATAAAAATATGTCATTTCAATTAATGAATCCATATCATTTAAATTAATTAGATTAAATTTTACCCTAAATAAAATATAGAATTCTTTTTCTGTTTGAAACATCACTCTTTTTTGTAAAATAGCTGAACTAATGTTGCTCATATTATTTGATTAAGACTAACAACACAACAATAGCTCCTGTTCCTCTCTCGATTCTTCTTTGATCCTTCGAATGAGTTTTTCCATGTCAGCTTTGTTAGTTAGTAATGCTTGTATATAAATATTTGTTTTTCAATCAATTTTCTTTAAAGTTGATTTCATCTTTGTTAAAAATTTAATAAAGTTGAACACCACCGCTTCATAATAGATTTGAAAAATAAAAAGGGGAACAGTTTATGAATGTACTTTTTTTTTCTAGAAAAAATAACAATATTTTTTTGCCATTTTACAAAAAAACGATGTTTCAAATGGAAAAAAAAAATTATTTATACAACTTTAAATGACATTAACGTATTAATTGAAATGACTTTTTTATTGCTTTAAATGATATGAACTCATTAATTGAAACGATATATTTTTATTGAATTAGTTTATAGATGAGGTGGAAAGTCTACGTAAGAATTTATCCTGCACTAGTAATTAGCCAAGCTTTAGCGTGACGTCATATGAATCTTGGTTTGCGAAATATTTCTTGCTCTAGTTATAGAAATTATCCACTTCTTTAGTTTGATAGATTGTGACAACTCTTTTCAAGCTATAAATTATTGGATAAGAACTGCAAACTCTTGCATCCAGTTGGTAATTACAGGTTAGCTATTGATAAAAGGCTAGTAGTTGTAGCTCATGGTACAAATTTTGAGAGCTTATTACCCACTTTCATTTGGATTAGTGAAAAATGTCACCCTGATTTAAGGGAAAAGCAATGTTTTTAAAATTGAATATGCTAGTAAATCTATTACATATTTAGTTTTTAGAACAGTCAATTTGATTATTCTCCTTTAATTAGCTTTAAAATAAAAAATTAAAATATATTCATAATATTTAAAAATAAAAAATAATTTAAAAAAATTGATCTCAAATTAATTGAACAATAATATAATCAATAATATTAAATTGATCTCAAACTAATCAATAATATAATTTCTAATTTTATCAATCTAATCGATTAATTTAGTCTTATTTTCAAAACATTGAACAAAAGCATTCAAACGTAATCTAAAAAATTAAAGTATATACACTTTAAAAGTAACTAACTACTTTTTATTAATTGAAGGTGATAAATTAAAATGAGATATAAGAGTTTTGAATGATTAGTGAGCTTTAAAATCATATTGTATTCATAAAAATTAAAAATTAAAAAATTTTAATAATAAATTAAACTCTGAAAATCAACTCACCTGAATTGAATTGATTCAATTTTATTTTATTTTATTTTTTAAAATTTTAAATTAAATTATAATTATTTTTATATTTTTAAATATTCATTTTAAAATATAGGCTCATATTTTACATAAATACCACTAAAAATCATTTACGTTTACTATAAATTAATTAAATAATATAATATATCATTTAAATAATAAATTTTATAATATCTAAAATATTTTAATTTTGATTCACCACGATTCAATTTAATCGATCAACTCAAGACCAAATAGAATTAAAATTATTTTAATATTTTTTTAGAAAATTAAAATTGAATTAATGAAATTAAAAAATAATTAAATTGATCAATTTAATTTTTTAGTTTCAATTTAATTTTGGTTACCTATATTCTTTAAAACAAAAACATGTTTTTTGTTAAGCAATAAAACAAGTGCATGTAATGAATGCATGATTGCATATTTCACAAACAAATAACAGATACATGATTGTCAATTTTCATCACAAATGTTGATTACATATATGCTTTTTAAAACTATGATATAAAACAATAATTAGATTGCTATCCTATGTAATTATAATAATTTACTCATTCTTTGTCAATTATTACTACAGGATTAATGATATTAGTTGCTGTCACTTTGCCTAAAATGATTCAGGCTCGTTTTTCTTTTTCTTTTTCATATATATGTATATTTGTAATTATTCAGTTTACATCGCTTTTTAATATTTTTTTTTTCACATTATTAAAAATTTATAGCTAATCTGAAAGTCAATAAATTAATATTCTATTTCGATAAATTAATTTAATTTTCTAAAATTAAATTGAATACATGAGTTTAGTTTATTTAAATAATTAATTACTTATCTTAAATAAATATTAGTCATAGCAGCAATACATAATGAATGATAAAATGAATATTGTTTATATTAATAACTTGTAATAAATGTTATATTATCTGTAAAAATTAATTTAATAAATATTATCAGATAATTTACCAATAATACATTATCGCAACAATAAAAAAATTATTCATTACTCTAAAGTACTTGAAAATAATGCTTTTCTTTTATAAAAATGTGATCAGTTTTCTATATTTTTGAGATGAATATTATAAAAGCATTATTTTCAAGTGCTTAGCAAATGTTAACATATCTAATTATGCTAAACAAATTCCCACGTGCAGTTTAATTGTTTTTAAAAAATTAATTTTATTTGATTTATTTAGTTTTAATTTTTTAAAATTGAAGCAAAATGAATTAATTGATTTTTTAAAAATAAATTGAATTAAATTTTAAATTTTAAATTCAATTAAACAAAATCAAATTAAATCAATC